>CM040438.1:62743571-62894068 GCA_022702705.1 Papilionanthe hookeriana x Papilionanthe teres | reverse complement strand
AGTGACATGAAAGTTTAATGAATAAAACATTACTAAAATCATTATGTTTTTTTTTTCATCTATCTTTTCATATTACCATTCTCGTATTCTTAACAACACTTCATTACATGAAATGTATTTGCAATCATGCCTTCACTTAGCCTCAAAAATACCAAAAAAATAGAAGCATCTATATTTGATGATGCGGAAGACAATGTCAAATTTTAAGATTGATTAAAATAACTGGTGATTTACTTTGATAAGATTGATTGGTATGATCCAGAGTACTAAACTTTGCAAAATTAAAGTCGATAGGAAAAACAAAAATTACATTAGATTGAATTTTTTTAAAGACAATAAAGTCTTATTATGAAAACTCTAACAAAAGACATAAACACAAATAATTTGAAATCTAATATATCCAATGGAGCATAAAATATATTTATTCCTCTTACCAATTAGAAAAACTTTCTACTTGTTATAATATGAGATTTAAAGATTAAGCTTTGCATTTTCTTTTGTGCAGTTTGGCAAGCCTGGAGTTAATTGTAATGATCCAATTGCAGTTAGATTTCTTCCTATGAACTATATTGTGCTTATGCTTATCACATTGGATTTACTGTTCGAATGGACCACAATAGTTTTTAGCCGAATTTGAGGACTATTAAGTCGAATGACTTTTTATGTGTTAAAGCTAATTTTAAAAAAGAGTTGAACTTCACCAACATCTTTAAGTTTAAAAGAGCAGACACAATGGGTGGTTGTCCAGTAATGATTCGATATGCAGTTGATCTTCAGGGACTAGAAAGTTAAAAATGTTATAGAAAATCATCACCACTCCTTAGCAAACATGGGTGATAAACATCTTCTGTGTTACAACAGAAAGATAGGTGAAATCAATGCAGATTTGCTCAGATCGATGACAAAATCAAGGATAAGAGCTACAAATGCATTTAACTTCCTTGCTACAGAAGTTGGGGAGCGGAGAATTTTGAATGTACAAAGAGAGATGTGTTCAATTTCATTCAGAAGGAGAGAATATCTAGAATTGAAAATGATGATTCTAATTCCCTATTATAGTTATTCACATAGAGACAAGCTGAAAATAGTATGTTTGCGTGGGACTTCCAAATTGACAGCAGTAGGTTGATGAGTTATTTTTTGAGTGATGACACATTCAGGCTTGATTATGAATATTTTGGGAATGTCATCATTTTTTATACAAGTTATAGACTGAATAAATATAATTTATGTTGCCCTCATTTTGTTGGTGTGAACGGTGGCAGAATGTTCTATTTGGAGTTGAGTTTGTATCAGATGAGATGATTGATTTGATCAAATGACTATTCAAAACATGTATTCGTATCATGGATGACAAGAATCCACTAACAATCTTTATCAATCATAATCAAGAGCTATAGAAGGTTATCTATCACATACACGACATAGATTACGCCAGTGAAATGTCTACAAAAACTTTTCTTCGAAAGTTCATTATAGGGTGGGTAATAAGATAGTTATATTTTCTACAAATGCATAAGCAAATACTACTCTTAAGAGGAGTTTGAACAAATTTGTGTTTTCATGATCAAGAAAGAAAATCTACACGACAACGTTTGACTATATGACTTGTGCAGCATTAGACATAAATGGTCAACAACCTTTAATAAAGAAATATTTGGAATGACAATCTTATCAACACAAAAAAGTGAGTCTACAAATAATATTTTCATGATGTCTCAAAGCCAACAAGCTCTATTACTGATTATTTTATGAGACTTGAAAATGTCATGATAGTGTGAAGGCGGAATGAGAAGGACGATGATTTTAAATGTTCTCGGTTTGTAATTACTTCTATCATTAAAAGCATCCCAGCGTTGAGGCAAGCAGTTCTATTTTATTCAAGGAAGCTGTATTCAACGTTCGAGGAAGAGTTAATACATGGGTTATGTGTTCTTGTTGTAGAATTCCCTACAAATAGTGATTCAGAATTTTACATTAAGAATCGAATAATCAGGGGACAAATAAACCTTGGATTTTTAAATTTGACAAGTATAATTCATAAATTTTGTGTAGTTGCAAAAATTTTGAAATGATGGAATTATTATGTGTCAACTCTCTACGAGTTCTCAACTTAGAAAATATAACAAAGATATCCAATAAATATCTCCTATTAAGATGGTCTGTTCATGTACAAAGGATATCTATAATTGTTATGGATATAAATATCTCAAAGAAGCACCAATATGGAATGTTAATGCAAGTGACATCACATTTCACGCACACATTAAAAAATTTGTATATCAAATTAGTATCAAAACACAAGGAAAAAATAACGGCTGGGTAATGCATGTAGCAAATCATTGAAAAAATTATCAATCGATGTTGATGACATATTGAGCAGGAGAGCACCTCGGTCAAGGAAAAAACCTAAAATGAAAAAATAGTCAGTAAAGAATGCAATTTGAATGACCAAGCAAAGATGCGCCCAAAGGGAATATTTAATTCCAGATTAAAATGGCACTAAAAGAAAAATAAGAGAGTAAAAAAGTATATATTATTGTATTCAAACTCAGTTTTATTACATGTACCATTACGTTTCTCTAATATAAATCATGGTATATAGGAAAGGAGAAAAATACTTCATCTAGCTAAGAACCAGCCCCCTGTGAGCAAATTTGTGTGCAATGTCATATTGTCTCATATAGGTACATAACGAAAATTGATAATTAGAAATTATTTATTGTTGCATTTCCCTAAACATTCACTCATGATTACTCCAATGTAGCATGAATTGTTTACACTGCAACCCACAGAAACATATACGAGCCTGATGATGGATTCCATTCGTGAGATATAATTCATCACAAAATCTTCAACTATATAGTTTTGTGGATGGACTTTTGTGTAAGAAATTTAACAATCAATTGTTAAGAAGCAACTTGTTGATCCATGTTCACATCATCTTGAGCAATGCAAAGTTATATAATCCCCAACTATTAATAAAGAATTTTTCCCAACTGTCAACTATCTTCTGAATATTGTTCATATCTAAAAAAAGATTTGACTTTTTCTTGTGTTATGCAATTGGATATCCAAATACTATAGATCTTTTTCTACCTACATACCAGTGACATTTTGGCCTTTCTAAACTGCGTACATGAAAAAGTTTCATATTTTCTTAATTTTCTTTTTCCACATGTTACAAAAGATCAAGAATCAAAATTTGAAATCAACTTCCCAACTTTAACTTTGTATCTCCCATCAACATGTTTGAGAACTTGTTTATTCATTATTCAAGACAAATAATCAATGAGTAAAATGAATAAAATATGTGATAAGGGATCACCTTGTTTTGGGTCTCTCTAAAAAAAAACATGCGACATTCCATTTCATATAACTTAATAATAGTTATGATGTAGAAATTTTATTACGAGCTCACAAAAATCAGATTTAAAGCCTTTAGCCTTCAGTACTTTAATTTTGAAATCTCGATGATTAGTGTTATATGCTTTCTTAAATTTGCAATAACACCACAAGAAAATCGCAATAATACCACAATAACACCACTCCATAATAATACAACATATCCATTGTAATTCCACTCAAATAACACTATAATAACACCCTGATAATACATTCATATCACCTAAATAACCCCACAATAATGTCTCAAATAACACTATAATAATACTAGTTGATAATATAAGAACAATTGTCGCATTATCACTCAAATAACACTATAGTGACACCACAATAACACCTCAATAATGCCAAAAAAATCACAATAATACCATGATAAAATTACTCGAGAATAAGATAACAAATTCGTTGCATATACATCATTATAACATAACAATAACACTACAAAAAAGCTGTGATAATTCCCAAATAATGCCGCAATAATATTATTCAAAAATCCCAACACAACCTCCCAATACTACCCAAATAATACCACAAGAGACCGCGATAAAAAAAAACTAATAATAACACCACAAAAAATTTGTATTATTGTGATGGTTGTATTGTGGGGTGTTGACCTCATTTTTTGTGAGGTCAATCTTCTTCTCTAGGAGTCTAAGCCCTAGTTTTAGGACTTCTCTACTAACTCTTCTAGAGAACTAGTTTTGGAACCCACACATACCCTACAATGCACACCACATACACACATATACTCCTCTTAATCAAAATTGGAATCATTTTTCAAAAGATCAAGCACAAACTGAAATTCAAAGAAAAATAATTTGATGCTCTTTTTGACATGGACATGCGACCTTTCGTTGTATGTTGAGGGGCGCACTACTGGGACCGTTCTACTAGACTTTGGAAGTCATTCAAGTGAAGGTCATTCGACATTTTGCTTATCGCAAAACTCCGATTGGGTTTACAAATATCATTAGTTGCATCACACGTGAATCGAATTAAAATTGACCTAATCATTGATGAATTTATCTGGATGACCCCATATGACAAATAAACTGCGTGAGGAAGTTCGGAACATTGATTTTACCCGGGAAGGACACTCACGTAAGAGCAAGTAATGTGCAAATCGAGGATTTTAAATAAATAATTATTAATAAAATCTTTTATAAAAGAACGCATGCTTCCCCCTCCAGCCTCTCACAACCAGATCATGCCCTAGCTCTTTGCATCACACCGCTATCGCTCGAACATCCTTCTCGTGGCCGAGCTCCACCTTCGACACTCACCCACCGACGCTCCCCGCTGGCAAATGACTCCTTGTTGACCTCACTTTTGTGAGAATGCATTCTGAATGAAATTTATAATTTACCTTCAAAGCAAGTCTACCAAAATTGACTTATCGAATATATCCAACATCCCCTAAACCTTAAAATTTAAGGTAAAAACTAAATCACACCCTTTTGAGTCCGAATTTTGGAGACATCCCAGATGAACCAAATAAATGACAATAAACCCTAATTTAGGGACAAATTGACCACCAGGTCAACCCTTGACCTAACTGGTCGTACCTTGGTCAAAATAGTTAATTTTAGACCTAATGACCATCACATTGACCATGTGGTCAACCCTTGACCTAACTGGTCAAACATTGGTCAAAATTGTCAATTTTAGATCCAATGACCACCACAGGACAAGTTTTCGGGTCTGCATGAAACCTCAACAATTCTTAAATTGATCACTCTTACACCATACTTGAGGTGTAAGAAGAAGTTTCCAATCGAAATTGGATCTTCCCGTGAGCTCTAACCCACTTCAAGCTCAAGCCGTGAACCCATTTTAGTGAATTCATACCCAGACCCAATTTCACTTCAAATTGACATCAAGAGGCGCTTTGCAAGGACCAAACAACCACTCTTTACAAACTTGATTAAGGCTTCACCTCATCAGAACCAGGTATGCTCATTTAAACTAAAATTGGGCTCGGTTTCAGACATTGTGATGAGGATGGTTGAATTATACCCACATATCCGTATGGATGTGTTCGTTATGACATAATGAAACTTTTAGAATGATTTCCATGAAGTTTCATGAAGATCCGAGCAAGATCTTCTGTCTCAAACACGAACGGTTTACGGGTTAATAGACTTTGGGGACGATGGTTAGATGTTGTCCATTTCCGTGTATTGGAAATGGACGGCTATGTTCCAGCAAGACTGTGGATCTGTCCATATGAAACGACGGAACCGCGGGCCACATGGGATACCGCTTGTAAAAGCCCAACAAATTTGATAATGTTGTGTGGTGTTCGATGGATTTGATGATCCAGTCATCGTCTACATGGATAAATAAGAAAATCTAGATTTTCTTATTTAATTAAATGCTAAAATCTTCAAAAACTCATATCTTGACATAGAAAAATCACAAAAATATGACAAAAATACCCCTAGATTCAGAAGAACAAGAAGAAAATTATAAAATCAAAATTTGGATTTAATGAATTATATTTATTTTTTTAATTAATTAATTACTCTCTAGAGTAATTTAATTATTAAAAATTAAATATAAATCTAAAAATTTTGAAATTTTCAGAGATTGACCCACTCGTCCTTGGGGACATGCTATGATTTTTCCAAGTCCAGGGAAAATCTCTATTATGAGATATCCAATTTTTAAGCTTGCTTTGTGATTATTCTCAAAATTAATTACAAAAATTAGAAAAATGGAAAATAAATTTGAAAATGGTTAGAAAATTTATGGTGATAAATTTGAACCCAAAAATGACATATTCTAACATTCAGAAAATTTGGAATGACATTTTGGCTTTTAGGGTAAAGTTTATAAACTTGAAAAAAATATAAATAAACCCTAAAATTTCTATGTTTTATAAAAAAGGGGGGATATTCAAGATTAACAAAATCTTAATATATAAGTTTAAACCACTTTAAACTTAATTTGAATCCCTAAGTCCTAATTAGGTTAGGTTTAATTATAACTTAAACCTTTGAAAATCCTAACTAAGATTAATTACATTAGACCTTAATAACATTAGGTTCAAGTTAATTAAACCTTAATTAGATATAATCCCTCATTACACCTAATTAATCACCTTAAACCTTAATAAAATTATGTTTAACTCAAAATAAACCCTAATTAGGTCTAACCTTTCGTTGGACCTAATTAATCACCTTAAACCTTAATAAAATTAGGTTTAAATCAAAATAACCCTAATTTGGTCTAACCCTTCATTAGACCTAATTAATCACCCTACTTAAACCTTAATAACATTAGGCTTAAGTCAAAATAAACCCTAATTAGGTCTAACCCCTCATTAGACCTAATAATCTCCTTAAATCTTAATAGCATTAGGTTTAAGTCAAAATAAACTCTAATTAGGTCTAACCCTTCACTAGACCTAATTAATCACCTTAAACTTTAATAAAATTAGGTTTAAGTCAAAATAACCCTCATTAAGTCTAACCTCTCATTAGACCTACTTAATCACCCTAGATCTTAATAACATTAGGTTTAAGTCAAAATAAACCCTAATTAGGTCTAATCGCTCATTAGACATAAATCACCTTAAAACCTAATAACATTAAGTTTAAGTCAAAATAACCCTAATTAGGTCTAACCCCTCATTAGACTTGATTAATCACCTTAAACCCTAATAACATTAGGTTTAAGTCAATTAAACCCTAACTAGGTCTAATCCCTCATTAGACTTATATAATCAACTTAAATCTCAATAACATTAGGTTTAAGTTAAAATAACCCTAGTTAGGTCTAATCCCTCATTAGACCAAAATAATTAACCTACTTAAACCTTAATAACATTAGATTTAAGTCAAAATAAACCTTAATTAGGTCTAACCCCTCATTGGACCTAATTAATCCCCTTCAACCTTAATAAAATTAAGTTTAAGTAAAAATAAACCCTCATTAGTTCTAAACCCTCATTAGACCTAATTAATCACCTTAAACCTTAATAACATTAGGTTCAAGTCAAAATAACCCTAATTATGTCTAAAACCTCTGATACACCTAAAATATATAGTGTTTTATGCACATTTTATACCTATTTTTGATGATATTGCACTTTAATGGAATGTATTTTGTGTTTTTCTTGTAGGTATAATGAAAATGATTAATTATGATGAAAGGAGCGAAAAAGGATCAAATTTAGACCAAAATTATGAAGTTTGAGAAATTTGGCCTCCGGCGCCTAAGAGCAGAGTGCCGGCGCTTAAGCGCCACAGTTAAAAATTGAATTTTAATCAAATTCGACGCCATTTTGAAGGGGTGTTTGAAGCAACTTTTGGTGGTGACTTCCTTAACTTCCTTTGGGCAACAAATATGATTGAAGGGATGCATCTTTTGGTGGATACATTGAATCTGGACATGATTTGAAGAGACACCAAGGTACCTTTTGGAAAAATATAAAAATGAAGTCTCATAATTTGCAAGTGTGTGTTGTTGTTGGAGTAATAATAGTGAGTGTTTTGAAAGTTTGTTAAGAGTAAGGTTTTGGAGTTCTTCTTTTCTATAGTTGTTAGTAGAGAGTAGAGAGTAAGAAAGGAAAAAGGGTTGGTGTGAAGTCTTCTTCTCACTAATTTTCTTTTATCCTTGTATCTAGTTTTTATTGAAGTTTAAAGTTTTTATTTGAGTCATCAGAGTTGGCGCCAAGCTCTGTAGAGTTGTATTTTGGAAAGTAAAATTCCAAAGGAACTTCTAGAGTCTTGTGGAAATGATTTTCAGATAAGTATTTATCTTTGTTTTTACACTTTGTTTTTAAGTAAGATTGTTGTATTTTCATTATAGTTTATGATTTCAAATCAAGTTGTGTTTGTGTTTTCATCATGAAATCTGAGTAGTTTATTTTATCTTTTTCTTTTTTAGATGATGAAGTAATTAAATTATGGAAGTATGTTATGGAAAGCATAAGTGTTTATTGTTAGAAGAAATTGTGATGATTCAATTCCTTAGACTTAATTTACTTCTTGATTTGGCCAATTAAGATGTTAAAATTTATTGTGAGATTATGTAAGATCCAATGCTGTATTGTCTCAAATAACAAATAGAAAGAATCACATGCAATTATATGGGTGAGAATTGTAGTCGATATAATTGAATGAAAATATATATGGAGATATGCTTTATGGGGGAGTAAAATTAGAGGACTTTAGAGTGACAGGCTAAAACCCACTAATTTGGTATGTTATTTTAAATTTTGTTATGAGATGTTAGCCCCAGGTGGAGGGAATAGAGGGAACTCTAAAGTGAGAGCTGATATCTTCCCTGTCTAACCCATCTACAAAATTTCAAAATTTCAAATTAACCAATTTTCTTTATAGAACCAAGAAAGGGTAAAGAATATAATTGCTCCTATTTGACACAATACATTTAAATAATTCTACAACATAAATATCTATAATTATTACTGATTCATTGAAGAAGAAAAAATATATTTGATTCTTCTAATTTTTATATCGCGTTTAGAGTATTGATAATTTTTATTTCCTTCTTAACTTTTTATTAAAAATATCAAAAATAACTTTTCAAAATTAATACCTTAAAACATACTTACAAAAATTAATTGAAAAAGTAAAAAGTTAATTTTCTTATTTCTTTAAAGTTTTAGACATTTTCCTTTGGGTTTGATATCTCGGGTCTTAATCAGAAAGTCCTATATTACTTAATAAACGATACGTATACTTGCGTAGTGTCTCATATAATAAATCATACATTTTCTATCTAAATCGTAAGCATAAATATTCGGGGATCAAGTTTTTGGCGCCGTTTCCGGGGAAATTTATTAAAATTTCATTTAAAGAAAATTAAGAAAAATTTTAAAATTTTTTACTTTACTTTGTTTTTGTTATTGTGTTTTGTTTTATTTTATTTAACGATGTATGCGTAGTTCAGGGTCTGAGGGACTTGTGCCTTACGATTCTGAATTAGAAAGAACAATCAGAAAAATCAAAAAAATAAAAAATTCTGAAAAAGATAAAAACATTTAAGAAATGACTAATCATCAATATCTAAATGTTGACATCCATCAATAATTTAGACCTTTAAGAGAATATACTAACCCTATAGTGGATGAATTTCATGGTAGTATTCAACACCCTCCTGTAGCTGCTAATTCCTTTGAGCTTAAACCTGCTATTATCCAAATGGTGTCTAATAATCAGTTTAGAGGAGCACCAACTGAAGATCCTAATTTACATCTTGCCAACTTTCTAGAGTTGTGTGCTACTTTTAAATATGATGGTGTTTCGGATGATGCTATTAGACTTATAATTTTTCCTTTCTTACTAAGGGATAAAGCTAAGATATGGTTAAATTCGTTAGCACCTAGATCTATCAGAACTTGGGGTGATTTAGCATAAAAATTCCTTGCTAAATATTTTCCACCATCAAAGACTATGAAGCTTAGAAATGTTATCAAATCTTTTTGTCATTTTGAAGGTGAATCTATATATGAGGTGACGGGACGATTTCCAGACTTTTATATTGCAAGAATTTATGAACTCAAATTTATATATGTTTAAAATGTTTTTGTAAAGTCCAAGCACTCAACGCAAGTATACGTATTGTATCAAGTATACAGGGCTTTAATGGAGTCCTGGTTATCGATCCCATAGGAAAGTTACAAAGTAGAAGAAAGTGTTTCACAATAGATAATGTAGCACTGAAATCTGATACTCAAATTGAACTTAAAGTTTAATACTTACTTCTACTACCACTATGCAGAAAACAATAACAATTAATCAAACTACAATGACTTCTCTATGTAAATTAAGTTTGAAATGAAAAACCATCATAATTTCTTCAATACATTAAAAGCACGTCAAATCCACATCAAACTATCATCACTTCTCTATGCAAGAAGAAAGACAAAGGAGACTACTCAGAATTCATGAAGAAGACACAATAAAACATGGATTTTATATATAAAAGAAAAGTCATACAAACCACAAAAGAAAATACAACTTATCTCTTTCTCTTCCCCAATCCAATTCCCTTGAAGTTCCTTTGAATCCTTTTTTCTCTTCTTTACAACACTTAGTTCCTTCTTTAGAATGGAAAGGAAGAAGCAATCTCTCACTTTACTTCTTCTCCTTCACTCCTTAGAGAAAAATTCCTCTCATATTCTCACTTCAACACACTCTTCTCCTAAACCCTAATACTTAAAACACATCAAGACCACTACAATACATAAGACACACACTAATTTTCATCCTAAAACAGTTACTTATAAGTTAGAAACGAAATCCCAAGAGTTTCCATAGGCATCCCTTCCAAAAGTCCCCAAAACTCCTCAAATTTGAATTCCACCGACATTGGGCGCCGGCGGTGCTCTATCGTCGAATTAATTCTGAACTCTCTGGAAAATGGCACCGGCGGCGCTAGAACCTGTTTTCCTCCTTTTTGCTCCATTTTGCTTCGAATTCGTTCCTTTTCAATTCTTTTCACTCCAATCACCTAAAATCACCGTACCTGTAACAAATCATGAAATATACCTTTCTTTAAAGTGCAATATGACCAAAAATGTGTAAAATTATATAGCAAAAACAATAAATATTTTTGGTGCATCAAAATTTAGCTTCTTTTTCCAATAAATGACAACGAGGTTTAGCAATTTTAGAAAAATTCTTTATATATCTCCTATAAAATCCAGCATGACCCATAAAACTTCTCACATCAGTAACAGTATTAGGTGGTTGAAGTTTAGCAATAATTTTCACTTTTGCTTGATCAACTTACATCCCTATTTGTGAAACTTTATGTCAAAGTAAAATTCCTTCGGTGACCATAATTTGACATTTTTCCCAGTTTAGAACTAAATTTGTTTCTTCACATCTCTTCAAACCTTTCGTTATATTTTCCAAGCAAGATTCAAAAGAAGTTCCAAAAACTGAAAAAAATCATCTATAAATAATTCAATTCCTTTATCAATCAAATCACATAATATTGACATCATACATCTTTAAAAAGTTGCAGGTGCATTGCATAAACCGAAAGACATTCTTCTAAAGGCAAATGTTCCATAAGGACTTATAAATGTTGTCTTCTCTTGATCCTCAGGAGCAACAGGTAATTGATGATAACCAGAATATCCATCCAGAAAACAAAAATATGAGTTTCCAACTAGTTTATCCAGCATTTGATCCAAGAAAGGTAAAGGAAAATGATCATTTCTAGTGGCGTTGTTTAATTTTTAATAGTCAATGCAAATACGCCATCCAGTAACTTCTCTTGTTGGGATTAATTCATTTTTTCATTAACAATGACAATTACTCCTCCTTTCTTCGGAACACAATGAATATGACTCACCAATTGGCTATCCGAAATAGGATAAATAATTCCAACATCTAACCATTTCAAAATTTCTTTCTTAACAACCTCTTTCATAATTGGGTTTAATCTTCTTTGAGGTTCAATAGTGGGTTTACAATTTTCTTCCATTAAAATCCTATGCATACAGATTGAAGGGCTTATTCCTTTTATATCTGCAATAGTCCAACCAAAAGCTTTCTTATAATTCTTCAGATCTCCTATTAATTTTTCTTCTTGATCTTTACTTAATTTTGAAGATATAATTACAGGTAAAGTTAATGAATTTTCAAGAAATGCATACTTTAAATGTGCAGGTAACATTTTTAATTCCAATTCGGGGGCTTTTTCAATTGAGGGTAAAAGTATATCATTTTTAGTTGTGTCTAAAATTTCCCAATTTTCATGAATATAATGAGTTTCTTCAGATAAATGTTCTTCAGTTAATTTTTCAATTTCCTCATTTAATGACTCATTATATAACATAGATTCTTTATCTTTATCATCAGAAACGACCTTGCATTTTTCATGATAATGCTTTTTAATTATATAATAAAAAATATCCATCTGATAGCATTTTTCTTTATAAGGATACCTCATTGATTTCAGAACATTAAATGTTATCTCTTGATCATTAACTCTCATCGTTAATTCTTCTTTTTGCACATCAATCATAGCTTGTCAGGTAGCTAGAAAAGGTCTCCCTAAAATAATAGGTATTTCTTTATCTTCTTCCATATCTAGAACAATGAAATCCAAAGGGAAGATAAATTTATCTACCTTAACAAGAACATCCTCTATAACTACATTAGGATAAGTGATCTATCGATCAGCTAACTAAAGAGTTACAGTGGTAGGAGAAATCTCCCCTAAATATAACCTTTGAAAGATTGAAAATGGCATGAGATTAATACTAGCTCTTAAATCATATAAGGTTTTTCCACAAAATTTTTCTCCAATAGCACATGATATAGTGAAACTTCTAGGATCTTTAAGTTTCTGAGGTAATTTCTTCTGAATTATTGCACTACATTCTTCACTTAATCCAACAGTTTCATAAGCTTCAAATTTTCTCTTCTTGCTTAAAATATCCTTCATAAATTTTGCATAGCTTGGCATTTGCTCCAAAGCTTCAGCAAAAGGTATGTTGATGGTAAGTTTCTTAAAAATTTTAAAGCTTAGAAAATTGATGGTCAAGCTTCTGTTGTTTTAGTCTTTGAGGAAAATGTGTTGGTGGTCTTTCAATTTCCACTTCAATAGGTACTACAGTCTGATCTTTATTGAGAGAAAGGGTATCTTTAGGTTTTTCAATCTCTTCAACTTCTTTCTCTTTTTCAATCTCATTCCATGTTTTCTCTTTTAATTCCTTTCCACTTCTGAGTTGTACAGCTTTTGCTTGTTCATGTTCTTTTCCAAATTCTTTAGGATTAATTTCGACATTGCTAGGAAGTGTTCCTTGAGGTATGTAATTAATGAAATTAGTGATTTGACCCATCTGATTCTCAATATTACGAATAACAGTGTTTTGACTTTGTAGCTGATTGCTTAGTTACAAGATCAATTCTTTTATAAACAACTTTTTCTGCTAATTGTTATAACCAGGAGGATAAGTTGGTTTATAATTTGAATTTCCTTGATTATTCCAATTTGAATTGACTTGATTATTATTCCATTGTTGATTTCCATTACTCTAATTAAAATTATGATGATTTCTTCAACCAGGATTATAATAATTAGAATAAGGGTTATTAGTTCTACTAGCAATAGCTTGCAAAGTTTCCATTGTTTGAGAGTCATCATAATTTATAGAATTATCATTACTTACATGCGATATATTAATAGCAAAATTATCTAATTTCTTAGATATCGTGGCCACTTGTGAAGCTAAAATAGAAAAGGCTTCATTATCTTGAATAATGGCCATTCTTTTAGGATTAAACCTCTCAGAAGGCCATTGAAAATTATTATTAGCCATTTCTTCAATTAAGGTTTAGGCTTCTTCAAATGTCTTAGCCATTAAAGAACCACTAACAGTAGCATCAATAATAGATCTAAGTGATCCAATAAGTCCATTATAAAATGTTTGAATAATTAACCAATCTGGTAAAGCATGATGAGGACATTTTCTTAATAATTCTTTAAATCTTTCCCAAGCTTCATAAATTGTTTCTCCATTAAATTGTGTAAATGAAGTAATATCATTTCTCAATTTAGCAGTTTTAGAAGGAGGAAAATATTTAGCAAGGAATTTTTGTGTCATATCTGCCCATGTTTTAATAGAACAAGTTGCTAATGAATTAAGCCACATCTTTACTTTATCTTTTAAGGAGAAAGGAAAGAGTTTAAGCCTAATAACATCATCAAAAACATTATTATATTTAAATGTAGCACAAAGTTCTTAAAAATTAGCAAGATGTAAATTTGGATCCTCATTAGGTGTTCCTCCAAATTGATTATTTTGAACCATTTGAATAATATAAGGTTTAAGCTTAAAAGAATTAGCATCTACAGCTGGCATTTGAATACTAACATGAAGTTCATCAGCTGTAGGGTTTGCATATTCCCTTAATGGTTTATAAATATTTTTTTCATTAATTTCGATTGGATTTTGAATATTATTATGTAAGTTAGCCATTTCTTGATTTTTTGAAATTTGTTTTCCTTTTTTAATTCTTTTAATTGTTCTTTCTAATTCAGAATCAAAAGGTAGTAATCCTTCAGATCCAGAACTATGCATAAAATTTAAAATATTTTTGTTTTGTTTTGTTTTATTTTTTTATTATTTTTTTTTATAAAATTTCTTTATACTTTTTATTCTATCCTATCCCCGACAACGGTGCTAAAAACTTGATGCGATGCGATTTTATATATGCTTTTAAATATAAGAATTTGATACCAATTTTTAAAATGTTTAATTCCTGACAAATGGCTTTAAAAACTTGATGTGCGATGTTTGCTTTTACTTATGAATTTATATTTAGATTTTATAATAATTATTGTAAAAGTCACAATTTTAAACACAAGTATACGTATCGTTCAAGTAATACAGAGCTCTAGTTGAGTCCTGATTATCGATCACACAGGGATAGTGTTTTTGTAAGAAGTAAGAAATTAAAAAAAATATTTTGGGATAGTGTATATATATATTTTAAAACAAAACAACTAATATATTAATCTTGAAAGAGTCTAGTACATCTGATATGAGGAATTAAAAGCAAATTCCCATGTAAAAGAAGTCTAAACTCCTTAAATAAAGGAGATCTATGATCCATAGAAGAGTAAGAATAACATAAAATGTCATTAGAAGAAGAGGCTCTAGTAGCAAGCCAATTTGCTGGATGATTGCCCTCTCTATGGATATGGCTCCAAACAATATCTCTATTAAGTGCCAATATAGATATTTTGCTGATCCATATTCAAAGATACCAAGGAGAAGTTGCTTTATGTTGAAGAATATTAAGTAAGAGTAATGAATCCATCTCAATATGAATTAGACAATGGTGATTCAAAATGACTGTCTTAAGACCCCAGAAAACAGCAATAACTTCTGTTTCAAGTGCATTAATGGCTGTAATAGGAGCAGAAATAATCCATAAGCATGATCCAATATGATTTCTACATAGAGCACCAATACCAGCATTGGAAGTTTTGAAACTACTATCAGTATTTATTTTTACCCATGGAAACTTAGGAGTTCTCCAACTGATCAATTGAGCCTTAACATGAGAAGGTTTATCACTTAATTTAAAGAGAGTAATTATCTTGTGAAGATAATTCAAACAATTTTTAATGATAACCTGGGCTGAAAATGTCTTATTGTTGTAAATAATATCATTCCTTGCCATCCATGTAAACCAAAAAAATAATAAAAGGAATATAAAATTCTGTTGTCTCCTTCCAGTCCTGCCAGCAATCAATAAGATTAATCCTTAAGTGATGCCTATGAAGCAACCCCTTATGCTTAAGAACAGTTTTCCATACTTCCTGTATAGCAATACAGTTGATGAATAAATAATAAATTGATTCTTCATTGGAGTGACAAAAATGACATATAGAAGGTCCCCGAATTCCCTTTAGCTTCAGAATATCATCAGTTGGCAGAAAATTTCTAAAAAGTTTCCAGCAAAAAAATGACATTGAAGGAGATATGAACTTATTCCAAATAAGCTTCCCCCAATCATTATAAGTCCAATTATTACTAGAGAGATAAACAAACTTGGATAAGCTTTGTGTAGATGGATTTTTGGTAATCAATCTATCCTTTTGATTGGGTTGTAATGGAACACACAGAATTTTATTTACCAAATCTGTGTTGACAGCATCTTTAAGCTTGGATTCATCCCATTTTAAATTGGTCTAATAATCAGAAACTTTGTGTATAGAAGAAGACATCACCTGGTGATCTTTTAGGTAATCATTATATAACCAATTGTCTAGCCAAAAATAAATTTGGCCATCTCCAATTTCCCAAATAAATAAGTTTTCAGCAAACTCTTTTACTTTTAAAAGCCTCTTCCAATTTTTTGAATCACCCATTTTTGCTTGAACCTGAGAAGGATGAGTTGTTTTGCAATATTTCCCATGAAGAAATTTAGACCAAAGTAAAGACTTTGATCTAAACTTAACCCATTGTTTACAATAATAAGAAAAGCTGAGATGTTGGAAACTTTTAAAACCAAGCCCACCACTAGCAAGAGGTTTACACAATTTATCCCAATTTGACCAATGCATTTGTTTATGTTGTCATTCCCATAGAAATTTGTTAAAGATAAGGGATAAAAGTTTCTGAGAACTTCTCTTCATATTAACCATTTGTAGAATATATAAAGGGAAAGTTGTTAAAACACTTTTCAAAAGAGTAATTCTACCACAATTTAACAGGAAAGAATTTGTCCAACATTGAATCTTGGAAGAAATTTTAGTACCCACTTCATCATAATGAGATAACATTCTTCTTCCTTTTAACAAAGGGAAACCCAAGTAAACAAGAGGATAAATGGCTTCTTTGAATCCAGTATATTCAGAAATTCACTTTTTAATCTGTACTTTAATCAATGAGCTAGCAAGAAATGAACATTTGGTCTTATTAAATTCCATTCCAGAAACAGCTTCAAAACAAGAAAGAGCTTTCATTATGCATTTAATAGATTGCTTGCTCCCATTACAAAAAATAATAACATGATCTGCATAAGCAAGATGAATAATTAAGAGATTGGACTTGTGCTGATATTGGAAATAAGGATTATCCTGTTGATCACAGAAAAATATGTTAAGAAATTCATACCTATTTTTCATGAAATTGCACTTTAAAGAAAGGTATTTTCTTTATTTTATTGCAGGAATGAAGATTTATTGGTGATAGAAGCAAAATGCATGAAATGGAGAAAATTTGGATAAAAAAGGAAGAAATTCATGCAAATATAACTACTTCACCGACGGCGAGATCGAGGCTACCGACGGCGAGATCGTGAGGAGAAATTTCTGAAGGAATTATAACTACCTCGCCGACAGCGAGCCCGAGCCCGCCGAAAGCGAGATCGCGCGGTTTGAAGACCTTCTAGAAGCCCCGCTGACGGCGAGGTCGTTTCCCACCGACGGCGAGCTAGTTCAAAATGCATATACATTGAACCTGAACACTTTTTGAAGAGGTGTTTAAGCACCCCTGGGACCTTTGCTTACCTCTATAAATAGAGGCCGAATTTTAGAGTCTTGAGTGTGTCTTTTGAGTCTTCTGTGAGTCTATTTCTAGTGTCTTAAGTGTAGTTTGAGTGAGTTTAGTGAGTTTATTAGTTCAAAGGAACTTCAAGGAGTCTGCTTGGGAAGGAAATTAAGATAAGTATCTTTGTTTATTGTTTTTAACTTTAAATGAAATCCATGCTTTGTTTTATTCTCATGCATTCCGAGTAGTTTTCTTAGTCTTTCTCCTTGTTTATGAAAATTATGTGGTTTGATGAAATTAAATAAAGGCACTTAATATAATATAAATAAATTGTGATAATTTTTACTTAAAACTTAATTTACTTTCAATCCGGCCGATTAAGTAGTTAAAATATGTTGAATTATCAACTATAGTAAAAATTACATCCAATATTTAGGGAAATCAAAAGCCTTAGAAGGAGGGTGCAAATAAATAGGGAAATATTAATTATCAGGCGTAGAATTGGATATTTTAGTGTGACAGACTAAAATACTCAATTCGATCCTACTGTTTGAGAGCTGAAGTGTAGATGTTAGCCCTCGGGTGAGGGGAACGTGGGAGCTACGAAGTGGCGACCGGTATCCTCCCGGCCTAGCCGCAGATTCAGTAACCAAACATAGGATTAGTCAAAGTTCTTTGCACCTGGACCAAAAGGTAAAGAATATGAATGCTCCTATTTGTCATAATAGAATTTAAAAATTCTAATTAAATTCATCATTTCACTTAATTTTCTAAAAACAAGGAGAAGGACACTTTTTCTGAATTAATTAAATCAACTTATTTCAAGCATTATTTTACTTTAGTTTATTATAGTTACTTAGAATTTCTGTTCACTTTATTAAGTAATTCCTTTAAATTTAGTCGATAACAATTCTATTAAAAACTTCCACGTGGGATCGATAACCAAGACTCACTCAGAGCCTCGTATTACTTGATACGATACGTATACTTGCGTAGAATCCACATTATACATTAAATCATATTCCTATATTTAAAGCGGGATCAAGTTTTTGGTTCCGTGGCTATAAACATAAATTACATACATACAAAAAGTGGGTCAAGTTTTTGGCGCCGTTGCCGGGGAGTTAAAGAAATTATTTACTAAAGTAACAGACCAAGCTAAAAATTTATTTTAAAAATTGTATGCGAAAATTTAATACCTTATGATTCAGAATTAGAGCGTACAATGAAAAGAATTAGAAAACAAAAAAGAGAAATTATAAATTTAACGCAAATGGCAAATATTCCTGAAAATCAAAATAACAATCAACCAAGACCATTACGAGATTATGCCAACCCTACATTAGATGAAATTCATTTAACTATTCAAAACCCTGATGTAGCTGCTAATTCATTCAAACTTAAACACACGATTATCCAAATGGTACAAAACAATCAATTTAGTGGTTCACCTACTTGAAGATCCTAACTTACATCTTCTTAGTTTTTTAGAACTATGTGCTTTACTTTTAAATATGAAGGAGTATCTAACGATGCTTATTAGACTTAGACTTTTTCCTTTTTCTTTAAGGGATAAGGCTAAAATGTGGTTAAATTCGTTAGCACTTGGATCTATTAAAACTTGGGGAGAATTATCACAAAAATTTCTATCCAAATATTTTCCACCATCTAAAACTGCTAAGCTTAGAAACGATATAACTTCTTTTAATCGGTTTGATGGAGAGTCAATATATGAATCTTGAGAGAGATTTAAAGAACTTCTTAGGAAATGCCCACATCATGCTTTACCAGATTGGTTAATTATTCAAAATTTCTATAATTGATTAGTAGGATCTTTAAGATCAATCATCGATGCTGCTGCTGGAGGATCATTAATGTCAAAACCATTTGATGAAGCCTATGCACTAATTGAAGAAATGGCAACTAATAATTTTCAATGGCCTGCTGATAGATTAAATCCGAAAAAAATAGCTAGTATTCATGAAAATGATGCACTATCTATGTTAGCTTCACAAATTGCTGCTATATCTAAAAAATTAGATCAATTTGGAATGAATTACTCTCCAACTATATTAGAAGAAAATTCATCTGGACAACTTATAGAATCCCAATCTCAATATGAAACAATTAATGCAATTAACAACAGACCCAATAATCCTTATGCAAATTATTATAATCCTGGATGGAAAAATCATCCTAATTTTAATTGGAATAATAATACAACTAATCAACCATGGATGAATAATATGACACAACAATCGGGAAATCCATCTAATCAAGGAAATCCTAATTATAAAACCAATTATCCACTGGATTTAATAATAATAACCCTCAATTTAAAGATAAGAAATTATCTATAGAAGAATTAATATTAAATATGGGTCAACATCTACAAAATCAAGGAAATCAATTACAAATACAAGGAAATCAATTACAAAATCAAGGAACATCTATCAAAAATATTGAAACTCAACTTGGACATATCGCTACTACACTTAATAATAGAATACCTGGAATATTTCTTAGTAATGTGGAAATAAATCCTAAAGACAAGAGAAATGAATTAATTAAAGCGATACAATTACGAAGTGGAAAAGAATTAGAACCTCAAATTCAGAAAGAACTTGAAAGTCAAAAAGAGGAAGTGGAAATTGAAAAGGAAAAGAATCAACGAGATCCAAATTTAGAAAATCCTTTAATACCTATGAAAATTTCTATTGAAAAACCTCCACCACCATTTCCTCAACGATTAATTCAACATAAAAAAGACAAACAATTTGCTAAATTCCTTGAAATTCTAAAGAAATTAACGATAAATAATCCTTTGGTAGAAGCTTTAAAACAGATGCCAAACTATGTAAAATTCATGAAAGATATTTTAAATAAAAAAGAAAATTTACTGATAATGAAATGGTTGCACTTAGTGAAGAGTGTAGTCTTATTATTCGAAAAAAACTTCTGTAAAATTAAAAGATCCTGGTAGTTTCACTATACCTGCGCTATTGGAGAAAAATTTTATGGAAAAGCTTTGTGTGACTTAGGAGCAAGCATCAATCTAATGCCTCTATCAATTTTCGAGAGATTAGGATTGGGAGAAATTCCACCTACTTTAGTAACTCTTCGATTAGACGATCGTTACGTTACATATCCTAAAGGAGTTATTGAAGATGTATTAGTAAAAGTGGATAAATTTATCTTCCACTGTAGATTTTATTGTTCTAGATATGGAAGATGATAAAGAAATTCCTATCATTTTAGGAAGACCATTTTTAGCCACTGGAAAAGCTATGATCGATGTTCGAAAGGAGAATTAAGCTATGAGAGTAAATGATCAAAAAGTAACTCTTAATATTGCTAAATCAATGAAATATCCTGCGCTAGAAAAAGATGATGAGTGTTTTGGAATGGAAGTACTCGATCAATTATAAAAAGAACATTTTAAGGAATATTATGAAGAAAAATTAGAAAAGGAAAATATTGAATTAATTGAAAAATCTAATATAAATGAAAAATTAGATTATATTTAAGAGAAATATGAATTTTTGGATAACACAGAAAACACTGAAAAGAATATAGTTCCATCGATTATTAAACCTCTCGAACTTGAGTTAAAAATGTTACTTAATCATTTAAAATATGCTTACTTAGGAAATTCTTCAACTCTACCAGTTATTATTTCATCTGAATTAAATGAATCTCAAGAACAAAAACTTTTAGATACATTAAAAAATATAAGAAAATTTTTGGTTGGACCTTAGCGAGATATCGAAAGGAATTAGTCCTTCAATTTGTATGCACGGAATTATTTTAGATAATGAGCATAAACCTAAAGCAGATCCACAAAGGAGATTAATTCCGATAATGAAAGAAGTAGTTAAGAAAGAAATTTTAAAATGGTTAGATAATGGTATTATATATCCTATTTCTGACAGTGCTTGGGTAAGCCCAATTCACTGTGTACCTAAAAAAGGAGGAGTGACTGTCAAAGCTAATGAAAATAATGATCTTATCCCTATAAGACAAGTCACTGGATGGCGAATATGTATTGATTATAGAAAATTAAACACAGCCACCAGAAAAGATCACTTCCCTTTACCATTTCTAGACCAAATGTTGGATAGATTAGTCGGACACAAATATTTTTGTTTCTTAGATGGATATACCGGTTATCTTCAAATACAAATTGCTCCCGAGGATCAAGATAAAACTACATTTACTAGTCCTTATGGAACTTTCGCTTTTCGAAGAATGCCTTTTAGATTATGTAATGCACCTGCAACATTCCAGAGATGTATGATGTCTATATTTAGTAAATTAATTGATAATGGAATAGAAGTATTTATGGATGATTTCTTTGTATTCGGAACAACATTTGACACATGCTTAAATCATCTTGAAAAGGTATTTGAAGTATGTGGGAAAACTAATTTAGTTCTAAATTGGGAGAAATGTCAATTTATGGTTACAGACGGCATTGTATTAGGGCATAAAATTTCGAGAAAAGGCATGGAAGTAGACCACGCAAAAATTCAAGTAATAGCTAAATTACCACCTCCAACTACGGTAAAAGGGGTAAGAAGTTTTCTTGGACACGCTGGATTCTACAGGCGCTATATTAAAGATTTTTCAAAAATTATTAAACCTCTATGCCAACTTCTTGAAAAGGACAAGAAATTTGAATTTACAACTAAATGCCTGAATGCTTTTAAATTATTAAAAAATAAATTAATTACAGCACCTATAATAGTTTCACCTAACTGGGAGAATCCATTTGAACTTATGTGTGATGCTAGTGATTATGCTTATAGGAGCGATTCTTGGGCAAATATATGATAAGATTTTCAAAGTTATATATTATGCTTAGTAAAACTCTAAATAATGCTTTGAAATAAATTATACGATTCTTGAAAGAGAATTATTAGCGATTGTATATGTTTTTAATAAATTTAGGCATTATATAATAGGAACTAAATGTATTAGTACATCTCGATCACTCTGCTTATAAAATATTTAATACAAAAAAAGAGACTAAACAAAGATTAATCGGATGGATATTATTAATGCAAGAATTTGATTTTGAGATCATTAACAAAAATGGAGCCGATAATCGAATTGTCGATCATTTATCAAGATTAGAAAATCCTGAATTATACGATGCCGATAATGAAATTTTAGACAGTTTTCCTGATGAACAACTTTATAATATTAATGAGTTGAAAATACCTTGGTATGCAGACATAGTAAATTATATTGTAAGTGACATTTTACCACCTATGTTAACTTTGCAACAAGAGAAAAAATTCATTCACGATACTAAATCATACTTTTGGGATGAACCATACTTATATAAGCAATGTAAGGATCTAATTATTAGAAGATGTGTACCTTATGAAGAAATTGAACCAATTATTCAAAAATGTCATGATTCTGATTTTGGAGGACATTTTGGGACAGATAAAACTGCATATAAACTTCTACAATATGGATTCTACTGACCTACTCTATTTAGAGATGTATATAGATATATCAAAACTTGCGATAAATGACAAAGAATAGGAAACATTTCAAGAAAAAATGAAATGCCTCTAAATTTTATATTAGAAGTTGAAATTTTTTATGTTTGGGGATTAGATTTTATGGGACCTTTTATTCTGTCATTTGGAAACTCATATATATTAGTAGCTTTTGATTATGTTTCCAAATGGATTGAAGCACAAGCTTTATCTAGGTGTGATTCTAAAAGTGTTTCAAAATTTTTAATGAAAAATATTTTTACTAGATTTGGAATGCCGAGAGTGATTATCACTGACGGAGGAACTCATTTTAGAAACAAATACATTCACAAACTAGTGGAAAAGTATAATATTATGCATAAGATATCGATTGCTTATCATCCACAAACTAGTGGATTAAGCTGAAGTTTCTAATCGAGAGATTAAACGTATATTAGAAAAGTCCGTAAACCCTAAAAGGTCGGATCGGTCTATAAGACCGTACTACTGCATTATGGGCATACAGGATCGCTTATAAAACTCCGATTGGAAAGACTCCTTACGGGCTTATATATGGAAAAACTTGCCACTTACCGAGTCGAATTAGAACATAAAGCATATTGGGCGATTAAAGAATTTAATTATAATATGAAAGAAGCTGGTGAGAAGAGATTGTTGCAATTAAATGAATTGGAAGAATTAAGAAATGAATCATATGATAATGATAGGATTATAAAGAAAGAATGAAATTATGGCATGATCGGAAGATTAATCGAGAGAAATTTTGAACCGAGACAAGAAGTTTTGCTTTATAATACTAGATTGAAATTATTTCCTAGGAAATTGAAATCTCGATGGTTAGAACCTTTCACTGTAACTCAAATATTTTCATATGGAACTATAGAAATTGAAGATCCAAAAATAGGACATAGATTTAAAGTAAATGGACATAGATTAAAACCATATTTCAAAAATAGATGACCAAATTTTAAAGAGGTTTTAATGCTTAGTTAACCTGAACACTAACTGAACTAGGTCGGGCTGACGATGTTAAACCAAGCGCTTTATGGGAGGCAACCCATAGTAGTCTTTTATTTTTTATATATCTACATATTAGTGAATCTATATTATTAAAATAAATCTTACTACTCAAATTCTTATTTAGAATCATCACAAAAATTGAACTTATTATATGAGATCAGAAAATATTCAGACCAGAGCGAAAACGGGCAATTTTTACGAATCTCGCCTACAGCGAGCCCGATCCCGCCGACAGCAAGATCGTGGACCATTACTCATTCAATTTTATAACTAAGTCGCCGACGGCGAGGAACTTCCCACCGACGGCGAGGTAGTTTGAAATTTGGTTTCTTAAAGATTTTTCGTGTGGTTTTGGACGAATCTAAGCCATTCCTTCGTAAGAAATTATTCCAAATCCGATTTTACACCATTTTCTTCCTTCAGAACGACTAGAGACCAATCCATTCCATCCAAAATGGCCTCAAAATTCCTAGAAGCCACAAAAACTGAAGTTTTCAACCGGCGAAAATTTGTTAGTTCGGAGGCACAACGAATCTTCAACAAAGGCTTGATGAAGAAAAGACTTATCAAAGAAAGAGGATTCGTTAATAGAGGAGTAGAGAATGCTACTACAAAAATCGAAGAAATGATTGCACAGCAGCATTGGGAGGTATTTTGTTATACAACTTCCGCTGTAGTTATACCAGTAGTCAAAGAGTTTTACTCTAATTTACATGCGATCAACCATGGAAATGTGTACGTCAGAGGACGATGGGTAACATTTACTCCTGCAAGGATAAATGAATTGTTTTCTATATAAAATACCTCTGTTGTCACTATTCCAACTTTGTGCCTTCAAGATATAATATGAACGAGATCTATAGATATCTGACTGATGAACCAGATGATTGGGAGTTACGAGAAGACGGGTATGTTAGTTTTTCTGCATCACTTCTAAACCCTATCTCGAAGCACTGGCATTTCTTTATATCATCAAAATTATTACCTACCATGAGAGTAAATAAAGTTTCAAAGGAATGCACTATTTTAAACTATTGTATTCAAATTGGATTACCTGTCGATGTTGGATCAATAATAGTAATGTCTGCTTTGGGATTAATCGTGCATGGGTCAGTGCATGGACTTGGACACCTATCTACTATATTTGCTTTATGCAGTCAGTACCAAGTTTCTTATGAGGCTTGGGAAAAAGTACTTTTACCATGGAAACCCCTAGATCCTACTGATATGTTTCCACTTGGATAACAATGATGAGATCACCGTTATTTCGACGTGAGCATCACGAGAACAATCCTTTAGCAAGACCTATTGCCGATAAGACTAATTTTATTCGAAGAAGATTAAAGGATTGGAGAAAGAATTGCAAAATGTGATGAATTCCATTGACAATATCTCCGATATGTTTGATCATATTGATTGGAGAATGAAGGAGCACTTTGATCATACTTGGACATCCGGAGGCTAGTTTTATTCATCTACTAAGACGAAAGGATGAATTAATGAAGAATCTACTGCAGAATTCCCTTTCAGGCCTTTCTACAATTTATTTTTGCACCTGCGTCGCATTGGGAATATCAGAGAAGATATTAGTTCAGACTCGGAAGAGTAGGAAGGATTTATATGTTTATGTTATATTTGTATGTGTGAGTGTTTGTTTTGGAGTTTAAGTTTTATTATGAGTCGAACTTTAGATTTGATAAGATTTTATATAAATTGTTATGTCTCAGCATTTAGAGTGTTGTGGTTTGGATTGCGATGCTGAGTGGTATGTTTTTGAACAATTAATTTAAGTATGTGTGAAGTTGTTAGTGTGAAATTTGTAAGTTTGATGGATTTCATTTAGAAAGATATTTTGTTTGTTTTGTGTGAATTTTTGTAAGTATAGTACCTAATCTTCTTATTAATATTCAAATTAAGTGATCGGAAGATTGATTAATGGCAATTTGAGGTTGAAAATGATTGACGAAATTCAAAAATTGAAATTTTTAGGACCTCGCCGACGGCGAAAATTATCTCGCCTACAGCGAGAAAACCCGCTGACAGCGAGACCGAGCTCTCTGACGGTGGATTTTTCCCGAAACCTTTTGCCTTATGGAATTAATTAGCTCGCCGACGGTGAGAAAAATCTCGCTGACAGCGAGAACGCGAAAAGACCTATATTTGACCGGTCAACCGACACTATTCATCATCCCCTTCCTAAAATTTTCAAATAAACCGACCTAGGGCTTGAGAGATCTTGGATTTGAAGCAATTTCAACACTTTTTGACACCGGATTTCATCTTCCCTTGGTAAGAGCTTCACTCCTATGCAAAAATTTTTGATTTTCACCATTGATTTCTTTTACATTGGGATATTTTGAAAATTTTTGAAATGTGAAGAAAATACTTGGAAGAATTTCATAGAAATCGATTTAAATGGATTTTAGTTGTTGTGGGAAGCCTCTTTAGTAATATTTTAGAGTTTAGTTAAAAATTTTGTAAATTTCATAGATCGAGAAATGGCTCCACGACAAAAGCGACGATTAGATTTTGACGAAACTCGATTCATTAATGCGAGAGCACAAACACGATATTTTCAAAATATTCAAGCAAGAAAGTGCATACAAGATCGAGTTTTCAAGAATCCGGGAGGAGAAATAGAGCGAGTTATAAAGGAGCGACGATGGGAAAACTTCGTTTCGTTACCAACGAGCAGTATTAGTAGAAGTTGTGAAGGAATTTTATACAAACTTAACACGAGCGAGAAGATGCACCGAGTTAGAGTTAGAGGATTTTTCGTAGATTTCAGTACTGCTTAGAATAAACGCATATTATGAAGTTCAAGACACCTGGAGCGAATATGAAACTTTTGGAACTTTGGAAGGACCACTGGAAGAGGTGATTGACTTTCTTACTGATGGGAAAGGAGTCTGGAAGATAAAGCAGCGAGAACGGGTAAACTTCCCTCTTTCTATGCTAAATGCAACATCAAAAGCTCGGCATTATTTTATTTGCTCTACTTTGTTACCTACCTACCACCATAGTGAGGTAACAAGAGATAGAAGCGATTCGAATTTCGTATTCGGAACCGTAGAGAGTATTAATGTGGGAAATGTTATATATAAAAACATATTAGCCATCGCTTAGAAATGAAAGTGGAGGAGGATTAGGACATCCTGGTCTTATCTATGCACTTTGCCAATTATTTGGGGTAGAGGTAAGAGATGATGAGGAATGGATATAGCCTATGAAACCCCTAACTCAGGCTAATATAAAGAAATATGAATCCCTCGAAGGATGGAGATCTAGGACAAGGGATTATGTACCTTCTTCAAGTAGAGATATACCCTCTACTAGTTATGAACCACCCCCTCAGTACACTACTCCTACCCTTCAAGATCTGATGAATGAATTAACCCTTAGTAGAAAGAGTTTTGAGTTATTTGGAGAAAATGTGGAAAGAAGATTTGAGCATATAGATTAAAGAATTGGAGGCTTGGAGAGAAGACACGATTATGATAGCGAATATCTCCAGCGACATTCAGAATACGAGATTGCATACTATGAAGCTGAGCGTTGTTATTGGAGTGGTGATTTAGATGTTGTCTTTCCTGAGTGCCCCCGATATTCATAGTACCAGCCTGCTCAGCCTTCTCAGCCTGGAGATCAGGGTGATGATATAGCTTGGGATTTTGATGCACAGGATTAGAGCTTTTGTTAAGTTTATTTGGTTTGTTTTAAATTTGTTGTTATGTTGAGAAACTTTATTATTTTGGATGTGATTGTTTCGTACTTTCTGTAGACTATGGACTTGGTATGTTTTGTTTGTTTGATTGAGCTATGATGTTATATTTCTTATGTGTGTTAAATTAGTTGCAAATTTTTATATATACAGGATGTTAGTTTTTCTTTCATGTATTATTGTAAATGTATGTGTAGTAACAAATTAAGTTTTCTATGTTATGTTTGATACTTATTTTAAAAATTTCCATCCCCGCACTTTCTTTTTGAATATTATATATGGAAGAATACTAACGAGTACGGGTTACGTAAGTAATGAAAAAGCACTGCAAAAATTTCAAAGAAAAGAAATACCTAAAGCTCGAAAGGTATGATGAATTTTATTTATATACTTTCCCTTTTTCACTATATAGTATAGATAGAAAAATTTAAGTTTGAGGGAAGGTAAAAATACAAATTTAATTATTAAATTATTCTCAAATTCTATTTTCAAAAATTATTAAATGATTTTACGTAGTAATTTTCGATTGATAAATATGAGTTGCTTTATTTAATTATTATATAAAGTTAAAGAAAATACTTCTAGTAATTCAATTAAATTAATAGAAGAAGATATTTGGTTAAAATGAATAAGAATATAGTAGACTATTTAAAGTAAGGGAAACTATATTCTAAAAATTGGAAATTCTTAAGTATATAGATGAAAAAGAAAGGATAGAAACTTAATGAAGTAAAAATTATGAAATATATATAAGCAAACACATATTTTAAGTTTCAAATTTAGGAAGAGAAATTGAAGTTCAAAATTATTAACAAGCTTTCCAGATACAGTAATCCTCACTTGAAAAAGAAAAGAAAAAGAAAAGAAAAACAAAAGAAAAGAAAAGAAAAAGAAAAGAAAAAAAAAAGAGAAAAAGAAAAGAAAAGAAAATATAAGTTAGGAGAAGCTTGAGGAGATGCCTTATCAAAAATTGGCTTCAATGGATTCAATCTAAAGGGTAAAACTTAACTATATTTCTAAACTTATATTTATGGATTGGTATTTTACTAAATAGAGTTTTCTTGAATTTCCTATCATCTAAATATCTTAAGTAATTTATTAATTTTTAATATTGTCTTTCTCGAAATAAATAGAAAGCTAGAAATCTTAGACCTAATAACTAAATAATCTTATCTCTATAAAATTAATTGAAATTACTTAGAAATATTTCTTTTTAACTTTATTATAATGTTATTTAAAATTAATTCATATATTATTTAAGTTGAAAAATTCTATTATAGAAATCATTATTTTTATTTAGTATTAAAATTACTTGAGGACAAGTAATAATTAAGTTTGGGGGATTTGGATCACGAGAAAAATATGTTAAGAAATTCATACCTATTTTTGATGAAATTGCACTTTAAAGAAAGGTATTTTCTTTATTTTATTGCAGGAATGAAGATTTATTGGTGATAGAAGCAAAATGCATGATATGGAGCAAATTTGGATCAAAAAGGAAGAAATTCATGCAAATATAACTACTTCACCGACGGCGAGATCAAGGCTGCCGACGACGAGATCGTGAGGAGAAATTTCTGAAGGAATTATAACTACCTCGCTGACAGCGAGCCCGAGCCCGCCGACAGCGAAATCACACGGTTTGAAGACCTTCTAGAAGCCCCGCTGACGGCGAGGTCGTTTCCCGCCAACGGCGAGCTAGTTCAAAATGCATATACATTGAACCTGGACACTTTTTGAAGAGGTGTTTAAGCACCCCTTGGACCTTTGCTTACCTCTATAAATAGAGGCCGAATTCTAAAGTCTTGAGTGTCTTTTGAGTCTTTTGTGAGTCTATTTCTAGTGTCTTAAGTGTAGTTTGAGTGAGTTTAATGAGTTTATTAGTTTAATTGAGTACTATTTAGTTGTTGTACTAGAAGGAAAAGTCAAAGGAACTTCGAGGAGTACGCTGGGAAGGAAATTAAGATAAGTATCTTTGTTTATTGTTTTTAACTTTAAATGAAATCCATGCTTTGTTTTATTCTCATGCATTCTGAGTAGTTTTCTTAGTCTTTCTCCTTGTTTATGAAAATTATGTGGTTTGATGAAATTAAATAAAGGCACTTAATATAATATTGATAATTTTTACTTAAAACTTAATTTACTTTCAATCGCCGATTGAGTAGTTAAAATTTGTTGAATTATCAACTATAGTAAAAATTAAATCCAATATTTAGGGAAATCGAAAAGCCTTAGAAGGAGGGTGCAAATAAATAGGGAAATATTAATTATCGGGCGTAGAATTGGATATTTTAGTGTGACAGACTAAAATACTCAATTCGATCCTACTGTTCGAGAGCTGAAGTGTAGATGTTAGCCCTCAGGTGAGGGGAAAGTGGGAGCTCTGAAGTGGCGGCCAGTATCCTCCCGGCCTAGCCAGCAGATTCGGTAACCAAACATAGGATTAGTCGATGTTCTTTGCACTCGACGAAGGGTAAAGAATAGGAATGCTCCTATTTGTCACAATACAATTTAAAAATTCTAATTAAATTAATCATTTCACTTAATTTTCTAAAAACAAGGAGAAGGATACTTTTTCTGAATTAATTAAATCAACTTATTTCAAGCATTATTTTACTTTAGTTTATTATAGTTACTTAGAATTTCTGTTCACTTTATTAAGTAATTCCTTTAAATTTAGCTGATAACAATTCTGTTAAAAACTTCCCTATGGGATCGATAACCAGGACTCCACTAGAGCCCTGTATTACTTGATACGATACGTATACTTGCGTAGAATCCACATTATACGTATATTCCTATATTTAAAGCGGGATCAATTTTTTGGTTCCGTGGCTATAAACATAAATTACATACATACAAAAAGTGGGTCACCTGTTGAACTTGATTTAACAAGTTAGAGAAGTAGTCAAAAGCCAAAATGAATATACAAGGAGATAAAGGATCTCCTTGTTTGATTCCTCTGCCAGCTTGGAAGAAACCATGAGTACTTCCATTAATCAAAACACTATAATAGTTATTTTCCAGCCATCTAGAGATTAAATTGCAAAAATATGAATTGAAACCTCTAGCAGCTAAGACATCAAGTATAAAAGACCAATTAATAGAATCAAAAGCTTTAGAAAGATCCAAATTGAGAATAATATTTGATCCCCTGTAAGGCTTGTCAATATCAGCAAGAAGTTCTTGGGCAAGAAGAATATTTTCACTAATGCATCTACCTTTAATAAATGCAGATTGGTTTTCAGAAATTAAATCCACTAGAAAAGGTTGAAGCTTGTCCACAAGAACCTTGCTTATGATCTTGGAGAAAGTAGATGTAATACTAATTGGTCTAAAGTCTTTCCAGCTGTTTTTATTCTTATCTTTTGGTATAAGAATGATAGAAGAGGATGTAAAATATTTAGGCAGATTAAAACCTTGAAAAAATGCATGAATAACAGCAATCACATTTTGCTTAATAATATTCCAAGACTTTTTGTAGAAATCAGAAGAATAACCATCCAGCACATATTGTTTTTTTACTATCCATTGAATTAATGGCATAAAAAACTTCCTCTTCGATAGGTGAATTAGTTAACGAGATCAGCATTTCCTTTAAACATTCCATATTGCGACAGTGAACGAGAAAATAATGAAGAATTAACAGGCTGAAAGGAAAACTGATTCTGGAAATACAAAACATCATCATTGGCAATTTCTTGGGAATCATATAACCATCCTTTAGTAGCGGAGTTAATTTTCATAATAGTGTTGAGAGATCTCCTGTATTTGATAACAACATGGAAGAACTTAGAATTCCTATCTCCATAAAGAAAATGATTGGCTGAAGCTTTTTGTTGAAGAAACAATTCCTCTTGAAGAATGGCTGAATTCAATCTTTCATTTGCCAGCAGTAACTCATGTTCAGAACAAATACCATTTTCAGCATCTTTTTCAAGCTTAGAGACCAAATCTTCATCATATCTGATATTGGAATTAATATTCCCAAACTCATTCCAATTCTAGCTAGTCAAAGCCTTAGCCAGTTTTTTCTGAATTTGCCATAATTGAATTAGAGGATTTGCATTTAAAAAATCCTGTGGAATGCACCAATTAAGCTCAATTAACTTACTGTAATTAGGATGAGAAGACCATACATTCAAATATCTAAAGCAGGCTTTATGAACAGTATTGGTAACATCAAGTTTAAGCAGTAGAGGGGAATGATCAGACCCCAATCTAGCAAGGTGTTGGACTTTGGAAATAGGAAACAGATCTAGCCAAGCCTTATTAATAAGGATTCTATCCAATCTTTCATAGATGCATCCTCTTTTCCAGGTAAAGGGAGAACCTTCAAAGCCAATATCAAACAATCCAGTATTTTTAATTTGATCAGTAAAAACCAACATATCATTGAGATTAGGATTTTTTTCCCCCTTCTTTTCACTAGGATGTGTAATACAATTAAAATCACCTCCAACCATCCATCCCTCATTGATATTTTGACCAATAATATGTAAATGAGACCAAAGATCTTCTCTATCAGCTTTAGAAGATGAAGCATAAACAAAAGAAGCATATCCTTTAAACAGATCAAGTACAAAATGAATATGTAAAATTTGAGAATGATCCACCAGGATATCAACCTTTATTTATTTTCTATAGAAAACCCAAATTTTATTGGAAGAATAAAAAACTAGATTGTAACCAGAGAAATTTTTTATAAATCTGTCCAAGTTTGATTTAACCATTGGTTCAAGAAGAACCACCACCCAACATTTATAAACCCTGTTAAGTCTTAATAATCTATTAAGGGAGCCAAGGTTTGCCACTCCCCTAATGTTCCAATAGAGAAAATTAATCATGATTGGTAGATCTGCCTTCTCTAGTCAATCTAGAGAAGGAAGATGCAGAAGGACTAGGTGGAATGATGTTCTCAGCATATAGATGATCAACCAACTTCTTTTTCTTACTTATTTTCACCACCCAATCTTCATTAAGATCACTATTAAAAATAGCCATATTACTATTGATATCAGAATTCTCCTGCGGTTTAAGACTAAAAACTGGATAGTGCATGGCTGGAGGTAACACTTCCTTGGATAAATAATGATCAGTAACAACATTATCAGAAGGATCTGAAATAACTTTATTAGCTAATTCAAGTTCCAAACCCTGAGTACAAGAAGTATTATCAGGGTTGATATGAAAGTGAGGATCAATATTTATAAATTTAGTTTGAATGTGAACATCCCCTTCAGTAACATTCTGAATAACAGCAGGTAACACAACAGGTACAGCTGAAGGAATAACATCAAGTAACACAGCTGAAGGAATAACATCAGAAAGTGCCCCAGAATCAATGACATTAATAACAGAATTTTCAACCATAATAGAAACCTTAGGATTAATATTCTGAATTTGAGTAGGATTTTGTATAGGATTAATATTATTCATAACAGGATCTTAAGTCCCAACAGGTTGTAGATTCTGATTTTCAACAGCTAAGGACCCCTCGAGTGCTCGATCCATCTTTGCTTGATAGAGAAGAATTGACACTTTTAATATTAACTGGTTTAAGACCAGACTTTAATCTATAATAGCCATCTTTAAAATGTCCAAACATTTTACAGTGATAGTAATAAGCAGGCTTATGTTCCACAACTATAGGCTGCCAATAGCCATTATGAGGAGAACCAAGCCAAATTTCATCAATCTCTGGAAGAGTAATGTCTCTTTCAACAAGAATTCTGGCCAAGGATGGCCTAGAGAGGTTGAAAGTAGACATATCTAATTTTAAAGGCCTTCCTATAGCGGTCCCTATAGCATAAATAACCTGATGATTGAAAAAATGAAGTTTCAAATTGGGAAGCATATACCAAATAGGAACAATAGGAGCTTCTTGTTTAGGGTCAAAATTAAGGGACCATTTCAAGATCTTCATATATCTTCCTTCAATCATGATGAATTTCCTAGAAAATAGATTAACATAATCCTCTTCCTTTGAGAGATGGATCATAATGTGCCTACCTTCAAAGAGGCCAACCTTTCAATTCCCAGCCAATTTCAATCCTTCAAAAATCTTTCTGATGTTATCCATTTTTGGATGACCATATTGAAATTTACCAATTAAAGTAAATTTATGAATATCCACAAGTGAAGACAATTCAGAATCAGAGAAAAAAAGGGCAGGTTTGCCACCCTTCTTGACCACTTGCTTAATAAATTGACAACCTCCCTTTCCAGCAGCCATGTCATGATAAGATTGAGGGAAAGTTAGTTTGTCATGCTGTTCAATAATGCCCATACCAGCGGCTTCAAGAAAAGAAGCCTTACCAGTATTCATTTCAGCCATAAGATAAGAAAGAACCACAAAACAAGAACTGAACAACGAGAACCAAAGAAGAAACCCAGGAAATATAAAAATTAAGAACCCAGAATTCTGAAAGAAAGGAGCTACCAGAACCCAGAATTTGAAAAACAAATACCTGGGAAGCAGAAAACCACAACAAGAGACAATCAACAACAACAGAGAACTTCAAACCAAAGGAAGCCAGGATCAAGTAACAGAAAAACCAATCAGAATACCTGAGGAAATTTGAAATCGCCTCAAGAAACCTCCCTAAAATTCTGTAACTTCTCTCTCATCCCCATCTTGTATTTTCAAATTTAATTTACTAAAAATTTTTACTATAAGCAAGTAAGCTGTAAGTAGTAATAAAGTAAAGTAAGCAGTAATTAAAATTCAATGCAAGTATAAAAACGACTTTCTCCTTTCAACTAATCCAAGATTTTTAGAATAATTATCTTTTGTGGGGAATTTAGATTATAGTTTTGTGCCAAATGGAAGCATTCATACTCTTACCCTTTGGTCCAGGTGCAAAGAATATTGACTAATCTATAAATCCATTCAACATGTTTTATTAGTAGAATGGGTTAATTTAGGCTCACACTACTAGATGTCCAAGGGTGGTTATGGTCGGCCCTAGTAGTGATCCATTCCCTTACTATAAACCAAATTATTAGAATTTTGTCTGTCACTCTGAAAACTAATTAATTTTACGCCCAATAAATAATATCTTCCTATTTATTTGCACTTTACCTTGAATAACCCACATAAAGCCTTCGACTACACAAGGATTCATGTGATATCTACTAGCTAAGAATTTATCTCCGGATAGGTCTCAAAATTCTTCAACAGGTTTTAACAATTTAAATAGCCAATTTAAAAAGTAAACTAAGATCAGGTATTAATATCATCACAATGTTTTAAATATTTTAAATTTAATTCCCCTACAAAATTTAATTAATTTATTATTTTTTCATAGTTGAAAGAAGAAAGATAATTGTCTACTCAGAACATATTGAAATCACATAACAAAATATATTTATAAAACTTTGAACCAAGGTACAAATTCTTATCTGAAGTGTTCCTTCAAGTGATCCGCTGACTTCTACTGCCTCCAAAGTAATGATGAAAGACTCCAACAACAACAACACACAATAAATACTCAAAATAAACTCACTAGATACAAAGTATTGTGACACCCTAAGTGTGGAAGAGACTAAGTAAAACTAAAGGGGAGAGAGAAGGTATCTGGGGAGTATGGGGTGCGATTTTTATTGTAGAATGGGCTGCTATTTATAGAGCTCTGAATTTGACCAGAGGTTGTTTAAGGCACCTCTTCAAAATTCATCCAAATTCAATGCATCTTCTAGAAGGTAACTGTCGCACCTAGGCGTCGGACTCTGTGACCAGGTCTTTGCACCTCTTCACTTTAGATCACACCTCTTTGTGATTAAAATCGTTTTCTTGTGTCCAAATGCATTGTATCACATGTTCTATATATTAGGAGTAACTTCCAGTCTTCTGGAAGCTTCAATAACCGCTTAACTCTGTTAAAATATCTCCCCAAAATCATCAAAAAAATCTTAACAACGTCTGTATCGAGTTGACGCTTAGGCGCTGGATTCTAGCGCCTAGGCTCCAGGCCAATAATTCCAATATTTTGCTCCATACGCTTCATTTTTGCTCCTTTTTGCTCCATTTTCCTTCTTTTTCTTTCTTGGACTCTTTTTTAATCATCTACATTCAAAAACATGAAAATACCTTTCATTAAAGCATAGTATCCTTAAGAATTGAATCATAAATAAGGCATAAAAATGGGTATTTTTTTAGGTAGATCAGTAATCCTTTTACTACATAAAATATAATTCTAGGCAATGTACTTTTCAAATGTAGGAAACTAAAATTTTTCATTCAAAAGAATATATTGGTAAGACTTTTAGAAAGAAATTCAGTAACTCAGGTCAACATTATAGGTATAAGAATACCCAGCAATCAAGTCTAAGGGTTCTAGTCTTCTATTTATTTCAGGATGAACCATAATTTGTCACATTAAGAGTGCCTCTAAAGACTATGTGAAATAGGAGTTCATGCAAACTTTATTACAATGTAGACCAATACTTTAAACATAAATTCAGAAATGAAATCGAGTTCTCCCTTTAGGGTGACTTAAGTGATATAAAACTTTAAACCTTTGCATGGGTAAAGAGAAATTAAATTTAAACATCTAAACATCCAACAAAACATTATAAATACTAAACAAACTATCACATCACTACACAATCTAGCTAACAATTTCAATGTTTAAATACAACATAACAGTACACCAACAGGGTTACACATCACATGAAAAACAAATGACTACTACATCACAACAGTACAACACAATAAGAACAACAGAAATAAAAACAAACAATCTACCAATCGCCATCACCGAGATCATCAGTAGAGTCAGGTTTATATGGTGTATAGCTGGGGAAAGTAGGAAATATCACATCAGACTCCCCCCTCATAAATTTGACCCGAGCATCATATTAGGCAATATCGAACTCAACTCTCCCCTGCAGATAATCTTCATTCACCTAACTCCTGGCCTCAAACACATCCATCCTACCATGGAGTCTATCCACACTAGCACTATGTAATCTCAGTTGCTCCATAATATCAGATAAGGTAGGCGGCTCAGATGTAGATGGAATATCATAACTCGTAGTAGGAATATCAGTACTCCTACTCTCAACTCGGGCTCCCACATGTGACTCGTAATTACGGATAATAGTTTTGTAATTGGTCTCACCGGTATAACTACTTGTTCAGAACTGTTACCACTCCAGACTGAACACACAGGGCATGAACTAAGGCAGGATGCCCTAATCCACTAGTGGTCTCGCCTCTAGCAATAGTCTGAATGTTCTTGTAGACAATAGCTCTAATATCAATGTTTTTCATCTTCTGAATACAATAGTTCAGAATTGCTCTATCTCTTATAACTTCGTCGTGGTAATAAGAAGGTAATAGTCTTGCAGAGATGAAATAATGCCAAATTTTTGACATTACATTCAATGTGTAAGTGGGGAAGTTAATCATCTATTTTTGACTTATTTTTCATTCCCCTCTTCCATCCGTCAGAAAGCAATCACTTCTCTCATATTTTCCCCTCGAGTATCAAAGTTTTCATATTCACAAACAAATGGTTCCCGAGTCTGATTGAAAGCATTGATACGCTAAGGAGTAAACGCAACCATTTTTCCTCTAACTAACACATACTTAGCCTCAGTCCAGGGCACATTGGCATAGAACATTTATGTGCCAAATAGGAGCATAAATGTTTCTTTACCCTTAAAAGAGTACCCCCTCTTTAAAGCATGAAAAGAACATTGACATATCCTAAGTTTAGTCACTAAATCTAAAGCTAGGCTGGGAGGATACCGGCTCTCACTTCGGAGCTCCCACTCACCCTTCACTTAAAGGCTAACTTTCGAGTTTAGTTACTAATCTTAGAAAAAATTTGGGGATCTCAGCCTGTCACCTTGAAACCTCCAAATTGAAGTCCATAAAAACCCATTTCCCTATTTATTTGCACTCGATTCCCATGAACTACGCAATTCATCCATGGAAATTGAATGGATTCTTCATTATTGTTGTAGTACACTAAATCCTTTCAGAATTAATGTTTAACAACATAGTTTAACAATTCAATTGTCCAAATAAAAAAGTAAATTAAGTTTGAAATGAAAAACCATCACAATTTCTTCAATACATTAAAATCATGTGAAATCCACATCAAACCATCAACACATCTCTATGCAAGAAGAAAGACAAAGGAGACTACTCAAAATTCATGAATAAGATACTATAAAACATGAATTTTATATATATATAAGAGAAGTCATACAAACCACAAAAGAAAATACAACTTATCTCTTTCTCTTCCCCAATATAATTCCCTTGAAGTTCCTTTGAATCATTTTCTCTCTTCTTTACAACACTTAATTCCCTCTTTAGAATGGAAATGAAGAAGCAATCTTTCACTTTACTTCTTCTCCTTCACTCCTTAGAGAAGAAATCCTCTCAAATTCTCACTTCTACACACTCTTCTCCTAAACCCTAATACTTAACACACACCAAGACCACTACAATACACAAGACACACTAATTTTCGTCCAAAAACAGTTACTATAAGTTAGGAACAAAATCCTAAGAGTTTCCACAGACATCTCTTCAAAGTCGCAAAAACTCCTCAAATTTGAATTCCATAAACATTGGGTACCGGTGGCGCTCGATAGGGCATCGGTTGGACGCCGGCGGTGCTCTATCGTCAAATTAATTCCAAGCTCTCTAGAAAATGGTGCCGACAGCACCCATTTTGGTGCCGGCGGTGCCAGAACCTGTTTTCCTCTTTTTTGGTCCTTTTTGCTCCTTTTTGCTCTGAATTCGTTTCTTTTCGCTTCTTTTTGCTCCAATCACCTAAAATCATCATAAATACAACAAATCATGAAAAATATTTTTCTTTAAAGTGCAATATCACAAAAAATGGGTAAAATTATATAGCAAAAATAATATATATTTTTGGTGCATCATGAGGCATGGGAACAATTTAAAGATGTCCTCAGAAAATGTCCACATCATTCAATACCAGATTGGTTAATAATTCAAACCTTTTGTAATAGATTAGTCAGATCTTTTAGATCTATTATCGATGCTGCTCAGAAGGATCACTGATGTCTAAACAGTTTACTGATGCTTATGCTTTGATAGAAGAAATGACTACTAATAATTTTTAATGGCCTTCTGAAAGGTTAAATCCTAAAAAGATAGCAAGTATTCATGAATATGATGCTTTTGCGATGTTAGCAAATAAAGTTGCTGCAATTTCTAGGAAGATAAACCAATTTGGGATAAATTTTTCTCAGTCAATTGCCATGATTGAAGAAAATTCATCAAGTCAAATGGTTGATTCTCATACTTCACCAGAAACTTTGAATGTTATAAGTAAGCCTAATAACCCTTATTATAATTATTATAACCCAGGTTGGAAGAATCATCCAAACTTTAACTGGAATACCAATAGTCAGGGTGGTATTAATCAATAATGGGGGAACGACCAAGTAAACCCATTGGGGAACTGGAACAACCAAGGGAATAATAATTATAGACCAACATATCCTCTAGGTTTTAACAATGCTTCACAATTTAAGGAGAAGAAGTTGTCTATTGAAGAAGTGGTGTTACAAATGGGAAATCAATTACAAAGTCAAGGAGCTACAATTAGAAATATTGCCAATACATTAAGTAATAGATTCCAAGGTATTCTTCCTAGTAATACTGAAGTAAATCCAAGAGATAAGAATAAAGAGCATGTAAAAGAAATTCAACTGAGAAGTGGAAGAGAGTTGGAAGGTATATTTCAAAAAGAAATTGAAGTAGAGAAAGAAGAGATTGAAGAACCAAAAGAGATTGCTCCAAAAGGTTTGGAAAGACCTACTTCTCCACTTAAGGAAGATTTGGAAAAACCACCATCTCCATTTCCTCAAAGACTTTGACAACAAAAATTGGATAAACAATTTTCAAGATTCTTAGAGATATTTAAGAAGCTTACAATCAACATTCCATTTGCTGAAGCCTTAGAACATATGTCAAGCTATGTGAAATTTATGAAGGATATTCTTAACAAAAAAGGAAGTTTGAAGATAATGAGATAGTTGCACTTAGTGAGGAGTGCAGTGCAATAATTCAGAAAAAGCTTCCTCAAAAGCTTAAAGATCTTGGTAGTTTCACAATTCCATGTGCAATCAGACACAGATTTGATGGAAAGACTTTATGTGATTTGGGTGCAAGCATTAACCTTATGCCTCTATCAATATTTAAAAGACTAGGATTAGAAGAAATAACTCCAACTCCTGTACCTCTGCAATTAGCAGATCGTTCGATCACATATTCTAAAGGAGTTATAAAAGATGTTTTGGTAAAAGTGGATCAATTTTTCTTTCCTGTTGGTTTCATTGTGCTGGATATGGAGGAAGATAAAGAGATACCCATAATTTTAGGAAGATCTTTCCTAGCCACAGACATATCAAAGATAGATGTGCAAAAAGGAGAATTAACAATGAGAGTTAATGATCAGACTGTTACATTCAACATTTCAAAATCAATGAAATATCTTGAAAGAGGTAAAGATGATGAATGTTATAGGATGGATGTTATCAAGTATTTGAGTGAATGTCATTTCAAATCAACTTATGAAGAGAAATTTGAATGAGAAGAATTAGAACATGAGTAAGAAGAAGAGTTACATCATTCTGAAGATTTTCATGAGGAAGATCTAAATTATGTTCATGAAAATTTTAAATTGTTGGACATGACTGAAAAAGATGAATCTTTTGGTTCATCAATTGAAAAACCTCCTGAACTTGAGTTAAATATGCTTCCTGATCATTTGAAGTATATTTGCTTAGGTGAGTCCTCAACTTTGCTAGTTATAATTTCCTCTCAATTAACTTAAAAAGAGAAGAGAGTTTGTTTGAAGTTTTGAAGAAGTACAAGAAAGCCTTTAGATGGACGATAGCTGATATTAAAGGAATCAGTCCTGCAATTTGTATGCATAGAATCCTTATGGAATATAATTGCAAACCTAGGGCTGAACCTCAAAGGAGATTAAATCCTATCATGAAAGATGTTGTTAAGAAAGAAATTTTGAAGTGGTTGGATGCTGGGATTATCTACCCTATTTTAGATAGTGCATGGGTTAGTCCGATTCACTATGTTCCTAAGAAAGGAGGAGTAACTGTGACTGTTAATGAGAAGAATGGGATTATACCAAAGACAAGTTACAGGGTGGCAAATATGCATTAATTATAGAAAATTAAATCTTGCTACAAGGAAATATCATTTTCCACTCCCATTTCTAGATCAGATGTTGGATAGACTGGCTGGACATAAATACTTTTATTTTTTGAATGGATATATTGGGCTCCACCAAATTCAAATTGCTCCTGAGGATCAAGAGAAAACAACGTTTACCAGTCCTTATCATTTTCCACTCCCATCTCAGAGATGCATGATGGATATTTTCTGTGATGTAATTGAAAAAGGAATTGAAGTTTATATGGATGACTTTTTAGTGTTTGGAAGTTTATTTGAATCATATTTGGAACATTTATCTAAAGTTCTAAAACACTGTGAAGAAACTAATTTGGTCATTAATTGGGAAAAATGTCACATTATGGTAGCAGGAGGAATTGTATTAGGGCATAGAATATCAGAAAAAGGTTTGGAGGTAGATCCTACAAAAATTCAAGTTATCTCTAATTTACATTGTCCAATGAATGTAAAGGAAATTAGAAGTTTTCTAGGACATGCTGGATTCTATAGGCGTTACATTAAAGACTTTTCAAAAATTTCAAAACCCCACCCTTATGCTGTTTATTGGAAAAAATGTAATTATTAATTTTGATGATGAATGCTTAAAAGATTTTGAAACATTAAAAGAAAAATTAATCACTGCAGATATTATAATTTCACCAAATTGGGAAAAACCTTTTGAATTAACATGTGATGCTAGTGATTATGCTATTGGTGCTATTTTGGGTCAGAAATATGATAACATTTTCAAAGTAATTTACTATGATAGTAAAACTCTTAATGAAGCTCAAATTAACTTTGTTTTTGTTATTTTCTAATTTTTCTAACAGTACGCTCTAACTCTGAATCGTAATGTACTAAACCTATAGATCCACTACTAGGCATATAAAATCACACAAATACTCTAAAAAGTAAACAAACACACAATTACACACTACAAAGTAAAGGTTTTCAGTTACTATATTATCAATAGATACCGTCTATACCTTCCCAGCAACGACGCCAAAAACTTGATACGACAGACTTTATATTATTCAAAAACTTATGAACCTAAATTTATATATATTTATAATGATTTTTGTAAAGTCCGAACTTCAACGCAAGTATATGTATCGTATCAAGTAATACAGAGCTCTAATAGAGTCCTGGTTATGGATCCCACAGGGAAGGCACGTTCCTGACAATAAATAGTGTAATACTGAAATCCAATACTCGAATTGCAATTAAAGTTTAAGTGTACTTCCACTAATAAGATACCAAAAATAGTAACAGTTAATCAAACCACAATTACTTATAATATCTTTAAAACAGAATTAACTAACAGACACACTAAGCTTTGTATTTGAAATGTTTTGATATATAAGAAAAGTGTCCTTCCTCTCTCAATGAGTATATGATGTGTGAATGATATGGAATGATAATTTATTGTATTGTGCCAAATAGGAGCATAAATGTTTCTTTATCCTCACAAGAGTACCCCCTCTTCCAAGCATGAAAAGAACATTGACATATCCTAAGTTCAGTCAAATCTAAGGCTGGGATAGGAGGATAACGACTGACACTACGGAGCTCCCACTCACCCTTTACCTGAAGGCTAACCTTCGACTTTAGTTACCAATCTTAGGACTAAATTGGGGATCTCAGACTGTCACCCTGAAACCTCCAATTTAAAGCCCATCAAAACACATTTCCCTATTTATTTGCACTCAATTCCCATAAACCACGTAAGTCATCCATGGACATTGAATGGATTCTTCATTATTATTGTAGGACACTAAATCCTTTTAGAGTTAATGTACAACAACATATTTTAACAATTCAATTGGCCAGATCAAAAAGTAAATTAAGTTCGAAATGAAAAACCATCACAATTTCTTCAATACTTTAAAAGCACTTCAAATCTACATCATCACATCATCACATCTCTATGCAAGAAGAAAGACAAAGAAACTACTCAGAATTCATAGATAAGACACAATAAAACATGGATTTTATATATAAAAGAAAAGTCATACAAACCACTATAGAAAATATAACTTATCTCTTTCTCTTCCCCAAGAAAATCCCTTGAAGTTCCTTTGAATCATTTTCTCTCTTTTTTGCAACACTTGTTGACCTCATTTTTGATGAGGACTTTTTCTCCTCTCTTTAGTACTTAAGATCTAGCCTTATGCTTTTCCTTTGACTAATCTTAGAGGACTAGAAGTGGAACCCACCCTTTAGAAAGTTCAAACACCTCTTGACTCCCTGCAAACCCCACAAGCTTGATTGTAGACCCCTAATCACCTAGAGGGTTGAAATCAAATGTGGAGGTTTAAAGGATGAGTTCCCTATAGGACTCTTTGGCCTTAGGACTACCCTGGGTTGCCTGGTCTGGTGAGGTTGACCTGCACACATCACACTCTCACACACATTCTAAACCCTAAACCCACCAAAATACCCCAATACCCTCCAAATAACCTCCAAATACCCGAAATACCCTTTTTAACCCAAAAATCTAAAAATTCCAAAAACTCCCAAAAAATTCCAGAAAATCCCAAATATTCTCAATTTCATTTTGATCAACTACACCATTAGCCAATTTTGCCAACTTACCCCACTTTTATCAAAATCCCCATTTCACCCGTTTTTGACGTGACAGTCGACGAGGTTGTCCGAACGACCTCGGATGACGAAACAGACAGCACCGTTGCGTTCAAAACGTCGATTTTAGCTGGGTAGGATACCCATTTTGCTAGTGTTCCGTTCACGAGCAAATAGCACGGAAATCGATGCATGCTATTTAAAATTTAAAAAAAATGGGAAAGTCTCCTATTTAAACATCTCATACACGCATAAACCCTAGGGCTCCCCATTCACAATTCTCTCCATTCGGCCGAAACCCTCCTCTTGACCTAGCGCCGAAAGCATCGCAAGGCCCCTCCTCTTCGGCGCGATTTCGTCGCACCCTCTCGGTCGGTGACGCCACCAGCGAGCTCACCGGCGTTACTTCCTCCACACGCATGAACCCTAAAGCTCCCTGATTCGCAACTACCTTCGCCTCTACTTGCTCCACTCGATCTCCATTCAACCGACTCCTACTTCTTCTTCATCTTGCTCAAAGATTTAACCCTAGCTGCCGTTACTTCCTCCACACGCCGACCTGAGAACCTTCGCCTCTCACAGGCCTTCCTCTTCATCTCGCGAAAAGGTCAATTAGGGAAGCAAGGAAGAGTTTCGGCTTTTGGCTCCACCACTCGGTTTGCTTAGTCCTCTCTCTTGATCGATTTTCTTGCTTCAATACTCGGTCTTCTTTGCTTGGCTGCTCGATCTTTTTGCTTGTTCGCTCAGTTTCTTGCTTGAACTTCAGTTTTCTTGCTAGTTTGTTCGACATTCTTGTTCGTTGCCCAATTTCTTTCTAGCATCTGCTATCTCCTTGCTCGTTTTTTTTATACGCTTGCTGGTTTGCTCATTTGCTTGTCGGTTGTTCGATTTCTTGCTTGGTTCTGCAATTTTCTCGATTGATCTTTTGATATTCTTGCTAGTTTGCTGAACACTCTCGGTAGTTTGCTTGATGTTTTGCTGGATGTTTTCTTTACTAGGCTGTTTGTTTGCCTATCAAGATATGTTGAGAGGATTTTGTTGTGGACTTTACTTTAGCCATAATGCATTTGTTCCACTATTTTCCTCGCTGATTTGTGTGCTAGTTTCTATTTCAAGCCCTTTTGGGGAGTTAAATCAATTTTCTTAGCAGTTGAATGAGGCTATATTTACATGTATAATCCCTTCATGTTCTTTATCTTATAGCTATGCCACTTAATAGATCCAGGAAATTGTATCGCCTTAGAGTAGCATGAATACATCTTAAGGAATTCTATGAAGCTTAACATTTGGTTCAAAGGGTGAAAGGATCTTTATGAAATGTCCAAAATGTTAGTGACTGGATGGTAGTTTTTTTTTGGCATAGAGCTCTTTGTGTTGAAATTAACATACGTTTGGATTTATTTTTGATGAGTTATTTTATTCTTTATATATACTTTTTTGTTAGGTTCACACAGACTAATGCCTTCGTAGCATATAAAATTTATGCACATTTTAATTATGAAAACTCTTTACACTGTTTGCTTTACATATGAAACTTGGTTATTTGTGAGTTTTTTTTATTTTTATTTTTATTTTATGTTATTATTATCATGCAAATTTACATACTTTGTACAATCTTGTATTGAACTAAATTCTCATACCACCTTTTTGGTGTGCCTTTGCGAGGTAAACACGATTATGATGGAAATATTGGACGATCGCAAGGATCACTTTGGAGCCAACGAAATAAACAACATCAACCTCTGTGACATAAATCCGGGCTCGCCTCGATGTTAGCTACGCCTCACAAAGCTATGTAAAGAGAATGCTAGCAAACGTGATACCTGAGTCAGACAATTCTTCATAAAGGTATAATTCATCTCATACCGAACTTTATTTATGCATTCATATTTATGAGCTTTGTGTCGGGAAAGTCTTCATTATAAATTTATTTGTGACTTAGATTTCACCTTCATGAATAAATTTAAAATAAAGATTGCGGGACTCAAATGATGGTGAAAATTCATGATATAAGACAAGTACAAGATCTTTGTGCAAATAGTTCTAAGTGAATTCTCTTGGAAGCGTGGAATGCTCTAACACTTTTCTTGAATTCCCTAATCGATTTAAGCTATATGAGCTTATCATTTGGAGATAAAGGTTTTGTTTAGAATTAATGTGCACATTTGGATTAATATTTCATTGTGATTAATTTGAATCTCTTTTGCTTAAGTTAGCTAGATGTTTAAAACTTTCAAATATTTCTTTTTAAGATTTACTTGAAGAATGTGATTTTCGAGCTTGACGAGAGATGATATGCAGCTTCTTTATTTCTTTATTTATTGGAAGTTGTATGTCGTGATGTGGCTCAAACTTTCTTCTTATTTCATTATGAAACATGTTTATGAAGAGGTAATTTGTTGGCTTGAGATCAATAATTCAATGTTTGGAAGACTTGAATATGTGTTAATAAATACCTCTTTTGATTTGGATGTTTTGAATATGAAGTGTGGATACTATGTGTAAGTGCATAAGAATTGATTGTTAGGTGTGTAAGTGAAGCCCAGGTATTAAATGTGCAAAGACATTGAAACTGATTGACTTAGATATTCGATACACATGTCTTTCTTTTTGCATGTTTTTCATTATACGCATTTGTACACTTATTTATGTAACATTTCATTGAACTGAATTCTCATACCAATTTTTTGGTGTGCATTTGCGAGGTTCGTTGGAGTGCCGACGGGATACCGACAGCTCGAAGCAAGCGGCGAGGTGACTTCGAATCAAGTGTCTGCTGGATAGCTTTCTCTCCTTGCAAAGGTGGCTATGAAAGAAGGTGAAGCCATCACAACGTATAAATGCAGTTTCTAATTACTTATTCTTACTCTTGAGCTTGCCTTGCAACTTCAAAAATATTTATCCTCTTTACAATATTTGATTTCACTTGGATGAAGCATTTGAGAAATTGTAGGTTTCATTTTTTTTTTTTGAATCTCTCTAGATTTCTCCATTTTTCGCTACTCGTTTATATGTGAAGCTTATGTTTAGATCAATTTTGCAACTCAAAACTGCTCTATGTCTAGTCCTACATGCTTTTAAATGATCTGGAGTCAATGCTTTATGGGTTTATGAAGTTTACGAATGATTGGTACTAATTATAGAGGAATTACTTGTGTTTTTTGTCTCTTAAGTTCAATATACTATCAAATCTGATAAAAGACCATTTGGGTACTAAATTTTGGATGCTTGGCATGTAAATTCAAACCTAAACTTATTAATATATTTGCATACACGTTTCTTATACTTAAGCCTATGAAATTGTAAAGTTTGATTACTCATATATTTTGACGAGTTAAATATATAAATGTGTAATACTGGTTATTTAAACTTAAAATACTTTATGTATTAAACCTAAATCTAGATATAAATTTATATATTCATTTAATTTCAATGCATTTACATACCTAATACATAATAAAAATATATAAATATATAATTTTCGGATTTTTTTAAAATAATAGTTACATATGTATAATTTTCAGATTTTTATAATATTTAAATATATAACACTCAATTTAAATGTATTAAATTAAAATTTTGGTATTTCATATGTATAGCACTTAAAAATTATATGTACATTTATTATCTGTCAAAATTACTATAGTTATGTAAATATACACCTAAATTATTGTATTGAATATGAAAATATAAAATTTCTTAAAATAAAAAAAAAGAAATTTTTAGATCTTTAAATCACTATGAGCTTACATCTTAAATTGAAGAATACGAATTTATATCTTAAAACCTTAAGCATATGATATCCAAAAATAAGTTTAAACATTCCCCTACACTCAATAACAATAATAATAAAACATACATAATGATAGTACATACAAAAATAAATGTAAATACATACACATATACCTCTATAAAACCATAACAATAAGTAACAAATGAATGATAATAACAATGATGAAAAGGGGAAGTGAGATTATTATCATTATTATAATTTTTTTTATATACTAAGTTAAAGTTATATGTTTGAGGAGCTTGAAATGATAGTTAAATATGTAAACACATAGGCATTGATTGACATGTATGTAAACCTTCCCCGTATTTTTATGTACGTATCTTAACACTATTTGAGAGAATGTTCATACTTGATTGTAAATATGTAAATGAGACGACGATAGCGATCACAACAACAAAAAAAAGACGATCTTCAATCGAATTCTTCATAATTTAAATAACAAACATATAGAATTTCGAGGTAGTTCGCCTAGCGCGACGTAAATCCTAACTTCGTCTTTAGGCTTTTGCACAGCTCTGTTGTGCAATATAAGCCCTAACACTTTAGGATTCCGAGGTCGTTGTCCGATACGACATAAACCCTCACATCTTCGAGGTTATTTGCATGATTGCGTCATGCAGAATATAAGTCCTAATTAATTAAAATGGGTAGGATGGAAACATTAAGTAAATTTCCAAATTGAAGCCAAACCATAGGATAGTGTGGGAAGTTGCCAAGATTCTTCTTGGATCCTCAACTTCTCCTACTTCTCTTCCTTTTGGACTCCTGAAAATAAATGTTCCAAATTTAAGCTAATCCCTTTTGAAATTTCAAAAATCCAATCCTTTGAAAACCTTAAACTTTGAAATTCTCGAGAAGCAAAACCAATCGATCATTATCGAGAGTTTTCTTAAATGATTCACTTCATTTAAGATGTAATTAACTATAGGGCTTGTCCTTATAGGGAACTTTAAGAACCCAGGTAATATGAACCCTGCTTAATTCATTTATATTAAGCAGGGGAACTTGTCGACTTATAAAATCGGTTCGCAGACCAAACGGATGTCACAAATCTCCTAGTTTATTTAATCAAGCCCCATCATCAAGCACTGTGTCTATTCTTCAGGATAGATACACGGTTTGTGATGCGGTGCTCGTTTATATAAACTATTAGGGATGTGAGATTGGTTTGATTTCATATCTTAAAATCTTCAAATTTAAAAAATCATTTTAAAAATTAAATACTACTTTCTAAACCATATATATATATATATATAGTTAAATTTAAAATATGAAAATTCGCCGACAATTTCCGTAGGCGATTCCTTTTTCAAAATTCAACACATAACCTAAAAATATGCCGACAACACTCAATTCCCTCTTTAGAATGGAAAGGGAGAAGCAATCTCTCCCTTTACTCCTTAGAGAAGAATCACTCTCAAATCTTCACCTCTACACTCTTCTCTTCCAAACCCTAACTCTGAACACACCCTCTCACACTATTCTCCCTCGCCAAAAACTCTTAGAACCTCTCTAATTTTCATCCAAAAACAGTTACATATATGTTAGAAACAAATTCTCAAGAGATTCCTTAAGCACCCATTCAAAAAGTCGCCAAAGCTCTTCAAATTTGAATTACACAGACATTGGGTGCCGGCGGCGCTCTATCGTCAATTAATTATGGGGCTCTTAGGAAATGGCGCCGGAGGCACCCATTCTGGCGTCAGCATCGCCAGAAGTTGTTTTCTCCCAATTTGCTTCTTTTCGCTCCGAATTGGTTCCTTTTCGCTTCTTTTTGCTCCAATCACCTAAAATCATCATACCTGCAACAAATCATGAAAAATATATTTCTTAAAGTGTAACATCACAAAAATAGGTAAAATTGTATAACAAAAACAATTTATATTTTTGGTGCATCATGTAACATAACACTTCCCAATGCCTTTTCTTTATTATCTCTTCAACTTTTGTAGTAGGATTATCCATACCTCGATTAATAAAGCCTCTCTCCTTGATAATCCTCCTCTTCATCATCACCTTGGTGAATAATAGCTGCGCCTCAAAACTGATAAACTTTTGTCGGTTAAAAATACGAGATCGAGGGGTTTCTATGGAGTAGGAATCCATGGGATGCGAATTGGGAAAGGAAGTTTTCGTTTTTCTATTTGTTAGAGGTTTAAAATGGAGTTTTTGGAGTTATAAGGAAGAAGATCCGCTCAAAATTGCCAAAAATTGAATTTTTAAACTCCAAAAACCGTCACCAGGATTTGGACGCCGGAAGTGATCGATAGGGCGCCAGCGGCGCTCAAATCCTGAACTTCAGCATGTTCTCTGTATTTGGGCGCCGGCGGAGACCATTCTGGCTCTGGTGGCGCTAGTGGTAAAAAATTTTACTGAACTTCGTTTGGTTCGAAATATTGCGATATCTCAATTCGATCCAATATTTATCAATTTTTGAAAGTATTTAGGAGCGATTAGGATTCCAAAATAATAATCTAAAAGCACAACTACAACAAACAAGCAAACACTCCACAAAGATACATATGGGTTGCCTCCCATAAAGCACTTGGTTTAACTTTGTGAACCCGACAAAACATTCAGTTAATCAAGATGACTCAATATTAAAACCTCTTTGAAGTCAGGTTGAAACCCATCAAAGTAAGGCCTTAATCGATGTCCATTAACCTTAAAAATCTTTCCGAAGTCGTAATCCTCAATATCAACAGCTCCAAAAGAATGAACTTTTACAACTGTAAAAGGTCCCAACCATCTAGACTTGAGCTTTCCACGAATTAATTTCAACCTTGTGTTGTATAACAAAACTTTCTGTCCATATTTAAATTTCTTTTTCAATATCTTCCGATCATGCCATAATTTCATTATCTCTTTATATATTCTGTCATTGTGATATGATGCATTTCTAATTTCTTTCAATTCATTCAATTGCATAAATCTCTTCTCTCTAGCATTTTTCAAATTAAAATTTAACTCTTTTATCGCCCAACATGCTTTATGCTTCAATTCAACTGGTAAATGACAAGTCTTACCAAACACTAGTCTATAAGGAGACATTCCAATAGGGGTCTTAAAAGCAGTCCTATAAGCCTATAATGCAGTATCTAATCGAGCATACCAATCTAATTTGTGATTATCCACAGTTTTCTCCAAAATTCTTTTAATTTCACGATTTGACACTTCTGCTAAACCACTAGTCTAGGGATGATAAGCAGTAGAGATTCTATGAATAATATTATATTTCTCAATCAATCTCTTAATTTGATTATTCCTGAAATGGTATCCACCATCAGTTATAATCACTCTCGACATTCCATATCTCACAAATATATTTTTCTTTAAAAATTTTGAAACAATCCGAGCATCACATCTAGGTAAAGTAATAACATCAATCCATTTCGAAACATAATCAACTGCAACAAGTATATATAAATTCCCAAATGAAGGAGTAAATAGTCCCATAAAATCTAATCCCCATACATAAAAAATTTCAACTTCCAAATTATAATTTAGAGGCATTTCATTTCTTCTAGAGATATTACCTACTCTCTGACATCGATCACAAGATTTAATATATTTGTATACATCCTTAAAAAGAGTAGGTCAATAAAATTCAAATTGTAAAATCTTAAAAGCAGTTTTATCAACACCGAAATGACCTCCAAATTCAGAATCATGACATCATTGAATTATCACTCAATATAGTTCACAATATCAACATACCAAGGCAAATTTCTTCCCATAATAGTATAAAGTTATTCATCACGGAAAGTTTATGTTACTTCCTTCTCAAATTCAGATAATTTATCATACTCTAATCTCGACAAATGATCAGCCATTTGGTTATCAGATCCCTTCCTATCAACTATCATAAAATCAAATTCTTGCAGAAGAAGTATCTATCTAATCAGTCTAGGTTTGACATCCTTCTTTTGCATTAAATATTTGATAGTAGAATGGTCTATATGCACAATACTTTTAGCTCAATTAAATAAGGTCTAAACTTTTCAAAAGCAATTACTATACCTAATAACTCTCTTTCAGTAGTAGTATAATTAATCTGGGCTTTATTAAGAGTTTTACTAGCATAATAAATGACTTTGAAAACTTTGTCATGCCTCTACCCCAACGCTACTCTGATCGCATAATCACTAGCATCACACATAAGTTCAAATGGTTTCTCCCAATCAGGTGAAATAATTATAGGTGCAGTGATTAATTTCTCTTTGAATAATTCAAAAGCACACAAACATTCATCATTAAAATCAAATTTTCTATCATTTTCTAGAAGTCGGCACAAAGGTTTGGTAATTTAGAAAATTCTTTAATATATCGCCTGTAAAATCTAGCGTGTCCTAAGAAACTCCTCACCTCTCTCACGGTAGTGGGTGGTGGCAATCTCTCAATCACTCAAATTTTAGCAGGGTCGACCTCCACACCAAATTCAGAAATTTTATGCCTAAGCACAATTTCTCCTGCAACCATAAATTGGCATTCCTCTCAATTTAGAACTAAATTTATTTACTCATAAAGCTCCAAAACTTTTGCTAAGTTTTCCAAACAGATTTGAAATGAAGTCTTGAATATAGAGAAATCATCCATGAAAACTTCTATTTCATTATCTATCATACTACTGAAGATAGACATTATACATCTCTGAATATTGCAAGTGAATTACACAGTCCAAAAGACATTCTTTGAAAAGTAAAGGTTTCATAAGGGCTAGTAAATGTTGTATTTTCTTGATCCGCAGGAGCAATAGGTATTTGATGATAACCAGTATATCCATCCAGAAAGAAGTAGTACTTGTGTCCTGCAAGTCTATCCAGCATTTGGTCAAGAAAATGAAAATGAATATTTATCGTTAATTTCTTAAGGATTTCCAAAAATTTTCCAAATATGTTATCTTTGTTTTGTTGCTTCAATCTTTGAGGAAATGGAGGTGGTCGTTTTTCAACAATAATCTTCATTGGTTCAAGAGGATACTCCATGTTTTGATAAATGTTGTTTGAACATTTTTCAATATCCACCTTCTCTTTTTCTATTTTAACTTCTTTTTGTACTCTTGTCTTCAATTCATTTCCACTTCTTAATTGAATAGCCTTAAGTTGTTCCTTGTTTTGATCTTTTGGATTGATCTCAACATTACTTAGAAGTGTTCTAGAAGGTCTATTATTAAGTGTAGTGAAAATATGCTCCAATTGATTTTCAATATTTTTTATCGCAACACCTTGAGCTTGTAGTTGATTTCCCATATTCAGAATCATTTCTTCAGTAGACAACTTCTTATCCTTAAATTATGGGTTACTATTGAATCCAGGAGGATAAGAAGGTCTAAAATTGGTATTTCCTTGATTGTTCAAATTTCCAACTGGATTTATAGAACTGTTCCCCCGTTGTGGGTTAACATTGACATTGCTATTATTTCAGTTGAAATTTGGGTGATTCTTCCAACCAGGATTATAATAATTCAAATAAGAATTTTTAGGTCTATTAATTGCATTCACAGTCTCATAAGGTGTTTGAGATTCTGTTATCTATCCAAATGAATTTTCCTCTAACACTTGGGGTGGTTGAGAATAATTCATTCCATAATGATCTATTTTCTTTGAAAGGGCTGCAATTTGAGAAACTATCATAGTCATCATATATGAATCATGAACACTAGTTACTCTCTTAAGATTTACCCGTTCAGATGGCTATTGAAAATTATTAGTAGTCATTTCTTCTATTAATGTGTATGCTTCATCAAAAGGTTTTGACATCAACGATCCACTAGCAGCAGCATCTATAATTGATCTCAATGATCCCACTAATCCATTGTAAAATGTTTGAATTATTAACCAGTTTGGTAAAGCATGATGTAAGCACTTCCTAAGAAGATCTTTAAATCTTTGCCAAGCTTCATATATTGATTCCCCTTCAAACTGACCAAAAGATGTGATATGATTTCTTAGCTTAGTAGTCTTTGATGGAGGGAAATATTTTGATAAAAACTTTTGAGAAAGTTCTCCCCAATTTCTAATAGAACCAGGTGCTAATGAATTTAACCACACCTTAGCTTTATCCCTTAATGAAAAAGGAAAACTAGCGAGATGTAAATTTGGATCCTCATTAGGTGTTCCTCCAAATTGATTATTTTGTACCATTTGGATAATAACAGGTTTAAGCTCAAATGAATTAGCAGTAACATCAGGATTTTGAATAGTCACATGAATTTCATCTGTTGTTGGGTTGCATAATCTCTTAGAGGTCTTGGAAAATTTCTAATATTATTTCTCTGATTATCTTGATTATTCGCTATTTCATAAGGATTCTCAGTTTATTTTTGTTGTTTTCAAATTTTTCTAACAGTACGCTCTAACTCTGAATCGTAAGGTACTAAACCTATAGATCCACTACTACGCATATAAAATCCCACAAATACTCTAACAAGTAAACAAACACACAATTACACACTACAAAGTAAATGTTTTTAGTTATTATATTATCAATAGATAACGTTTATACCTCCTCGACAACGGCGCCAAAAACTTGACAGCGAGGACTTTATATTATGCAAGAACTTATGAACTCAAATTTATATATATTTATAATGATTTTGTAAAGTCCAAACTTTAATGCAAGTATACGTATCATATCAAGTAATACATGGCTCTAATGGAGTCTTGTTTATCGATCTCACATAGAAGGCACATTCCTTTACAATAGATAATGTAATACTGAAATCCAATACTTAAATTGCAATTAAAGTTTAAGTTTACTTCTACTAACAAGATGCAGAAAATAGTAACAGTTATGCAAACCATAATTACTTCTAACATCTTTAAACAGAATTAACTAACAGACACACACTGAGTTTTGTATTTGAAAGGTTTTGATATATATGAAAAGTGTCTTTCCTCTTGCAATGAGTATATGATGTGTGAATGATATAGAATGATTATTTATTGTATTGTACCAAATAGGACATAAATGTTTCTTTACCCTCAAAAGAGTACCCCTCTTCCGAGCATGAAAAGAACATTGACATATCCTAAGTTCAGTCACTAAATCTAAGGCTAGGCTGGGAGGATACCGGCTGTCACTATAGAGCTCCCACTCACCCTTCACTTGAAGGCTAACCTTCAATTTTAGTTACCAATCTTAAGAGCAAATTGGGGATCTTAGCCTGTCACCCCGAAACCTCCAATTTGAAGCCCATCAAAACACATTTCCCTATTTACTTGCGCTCAATTCCCATGAACTATGCAATTCATCCATGGATATTGAATGAATTCTTCATTATTGTTGTAGGACACTCAATCTTTTCAGAGTAAATGTACCACAACAGATTTTAACAATTCAATTGGCCAGATCGAAAAGTAAATTAATTTTGAAATGAAAAACCATTACAATTTCTTCAATACTTTAAAACACTTTAAATCCACATCATCACATCATCACATCTCTATGCAAGAAGAAAGACAAAGGAGACTACTCAGAATTTATAGAGAAGACACAATAAAATATGGATTTTATATATAAAAGAAAAGTCATACAAACTACAATAGCAAATATAACTTATCTCTTTCTCTTCCCCAAGAAAATCCCTTAAAGTTCCTTTGAATCCTTTTCTCTCTTCTTTGCAACACTCAATTCCCTCTTTAGAATGGAAAGGAAGAAGCAATCTCTCACTTTACTCATTCTCCTTCACTCCTTAGAGAAGAATCCTTCTCAAATCTTCACTTCTACACTCTTCTCTTCCAAGCCCTAACTCTAAACACGCTCACACACTCTTTTCTCACTCACAAAAACCTCTCTTTTTTGTCCAAAAGCAGTTACATATATGTTAGAAACAAATTTCCAAGAGTTTCTTTAAGCATCCCTTCAAATAGTAGCCAAAGCTCTTCAAATTTGAATTGCACCGACATAGGGCTCCGATGACGCCCTATCGTTAATTAATTATGGGGCTCTTGGAAAAAATGACGTCGGCGGCGCCCATTCTGGTGTTGGCGGCGCCAGAAGCTGTATTCTCCCATTTTACTTCTTTTCGCTCTGAATTCGTTTCTTTTTACTTCTTTTCGCTTCAACCACCTAAAATCATCATACCTGTAACAAATCATGAAAAATACCTTTCTTTAAAGTGTAATATCACAAAAAAATGGTAAAATTATATAGCAAAAATACCATATATTTTTGGTGCATCAGTATTCCCCAGGTGGAGGGAGAAGATGAAATCTAGAGAGAGAGCTAGTATTTTCTTGCCTAGCCCGTCTTCAAGATTACTAAAGCAATAAATTAACCAATGTTCTTTATATCATCTCTAGTAAGAGTAAAGATTATAATTATATCATTTCTAGTAAGAGTAAAGAATATAATGACTTCTATTTAGCACTACACATTTTAGATATTTCCAAAACAGAATTCCATGACTTGTTAGTGATTCATAGTAAGGAAAAAAATATTTTATTCATATTTGCTTTCATCTTACAAAACTCTAGTTAAATTTAGTTATTTGTATCCATTTCAAATTATATCAATTACCAAAAAGAATGAAAACTTGTTTCCTAGAATATTATCTTTAGTTTGAGTAAGATATTTCTTAAAAAGTAAAAAGTTATTTTTCTACTTTCTTTGTTAAGAATATTTAACATTTTTCCTCGTGGGTTCGATATCTCGGGGCTTAATAAGAAAGTCGTATATTACTTCATAACGATACATATAATTGTGTAGAATCCCATTTTATAATAATAACAATTAAACTCTCATTTACATCGATATCAAGTTTTTGGCATTGTTGTAAAAAAAGAGATATCATTAAAAGGAATTATAAAGTATAAACTCATAAAACGTAAGCATAAATATCAGAGATTAGTCCTATACACAAGTATACTCATCGCTCAAGTAATATAGAGCTCTAATAGATTTCTAAGTATCGATCCCACGGTTAGAAGCAAATCTTTAATAATAAAAACTCGAAAAGACAATATTAAAGCTACAGAGACTATACGTATGAAAATAAATGTTAAGTTTTGTAATAAGAGATTCATAGAAATAGGTTTACTATGTTATTTTCTAAACTTCAAAGTTAAATCTAATGCAAGCATGCTAAGGATTTTACTAAGGTTTCAAATTTAAGAAAGTATTTTTCCAGTTTACAATGAGTTTATAGCTAGTGAAAAATTATAATTGTGATAAATTGCATGTGACAAATTAAAGCAATAATATTCTTTAATCCTCTTTACGAGCGACAAAGAACATTGGCTATTTCAGATGTTTCAAATCTAAATTAGTAGTTTGGCTGAGAAGATACAAGCTGCCACTCTTGAGTTCCAACGTCTCCTCACCCGAGAGCTAATAATCTCGCTTTAGTTTCTAAACACGTGAACCAAGTCGGGATTTTAGTCAGTCACCATAAAATCTTTAATTCTACGCCCATCAAAATATATTTCCTTATTTATTTACACTTAACCCTATGCACTTTACTCTCATCCATGACATTAAATGTGATTCTTACTTTATTACAGAAAACATAGCCCTACGGGCTCATATGTTTTCGCATAGATTTTAGCAAATCAATTGGTCAGATTGACAAGTAAATTAAGTCCTAGATTTGAATCATCAAAATTAAGAAATTAAGAACATATTCAAACATCTATTGATTCTTCACATCACTATATCTCATTGTAAAAGGAAAGATAAAGTAGCTACTTAGAACTCATGAGGAAGAGATAACAAAACATAGATTTATATCAAGTTTATACAACACTAAATTGAAGTAAAACAACTTATCTTACTTTTCTCAACAAGCAAATCCCTTGAAGTTCTTTTGAATTACATACTTCACTTACAATGATACTCGACCCTCCCTTAGACTTGCAATGAAGAAAAATTTTTTCACTTTCCCTGTGCTATTACAACCTTTAAAGAAAATCTCTCTAATTCTCTCAGAAACTTAAGTATGAAAATTTTGTCCACTTCTTCTCCTTGCTTCGCCTCCATTTTGCCACCCATTCCAATATTTTCCTTAAGCACCCCTTCAAAATTCGTCCAAATTTGATGTATTTTGAAGAATAACTGTTCTAGAGCCGTTTGGCATTGCGAAGGCGATGTTCCTGTATCCGGGTGTCATTCGACACTGAATCTAGCGTCGTTCGGCGCCGGTGCACATTTTGCAGCCTTTTTTTTGAATTTCTTCATTTTTTTCTACTTTTAAGCCTAAATGCCTAATTTTAGTATAAATGCATCAAAAACATAAAAATATCATTCTTTAAAGTGCAATATCATCAAATATAAGCATTTAAAGTATATGTAAAATCGAACATTTTTTTTGTGTATCACCAGCTTAAGATGACTTGGCTCACATGCACCCTAAATCCTCGGACATACACGAACTTGGTATTAAGTGGGTTAAAAAAAACCAAGAACCATTTTATATAAGGTTTGTTATCTTCTTGTAGTGTCAGATTCGTTGCTTGGTATACCGAGTCCTCTGAGACATCACACATGCACAAAACTATAATAAATTACTTTTATCAATTTCTATTTGTGATATGTTTAATGGATTGTCTTTTAAAGCATTCAAGAAAGATAAAGCTCGAGGATTTCTGATACCTCCCGACGATTGAGGTGCCACTGTGGATTTGAGAATTCCGTGCCGACTTCACATCAGCCACATAACTATGGGAGACAGTTCTGCAGGTGCTCGCGGAGAATAACCAAGAACTGTGACCTCTCTCGATGGGCAAATAGACTGAAAGATTTCACCGTCGATAGTGATCGAACATAGAGAGTATCACTGGAGGACGACCTAACTCGTGACATATGCCGTTTGCTTTTTAAAAATAATATTATAATATTATTAAATTTTATTTTAATAGTCTTCTACTTTATATCAATCATGATATTCACTGTTAAGTGAGGTATATATCTTATTTTTTGTACTATTATGAAGTGAATTTTTGTTTTTAAAATATTAAATATATTGATATGACAGTTCTGTTGCAAATAACATTATGATATAGGGACATAATGATCATTTATATAGAAACAACTGTAACATAGTTATTTTTGAATTTTAAAAATAAACAGCCAACCAACATATCCGCAGCAACTGCTATGTAACATCTTACTAATAAGTTGTTCTACCTGTCCCAAATAGTTCACTGGCCACTCATATGGAGCAGAGTTAGAGCCACCTTAATGTCACGCTCCCAAAAGAGCTCTTCAGGAGGTGGGCAGCCCAGGATCTTTATGTACTGCTTTTCGGCCCTACACCTAGCCGATGCGGGACTAAATGTCCGTGACATTCTCCTCCACCCAATCACGTGACGCCTCGTCACTGGATCGGCTCCACCGAGAGCCCTACACCGTGGAGAGTCCCCACAACCGTGAGCGATGCACTCGCTCCGATACTCACTCGTCACGCTCCCAAAAGAGCTCTTCAGGAGGTGGACAACGCAGGATCTTTATGTACTACTTTTCGGCCCTACACCTAACCGATGTGAGACTAAATGTCCGTGACATTAAGCTGACTTTCACTGACTTGCACCCTAAATCCCCGTGCTCATTTTTCCCCCTTCGGCTAACTCTTCCCACAGCCCGCTGCAATATCAGCCGACAAACATTCCTCACAGAACCTCCCTCCTGTCCTCCAGTACCCTCCGAAGAAGCAGCCATGCGCAGCACCTACGCTTCTTTCATCCTTCGACGCCGCCTGTCCACTACCGCCGCCCTCAACGCTCCCTCTCCTTCTCCCTCCAAACCCATCTCCCACCTTAAATATGCTCTACTCTCGGAGTCTGACCCCGAGAAGATCCTTGACCTCCTCCAGTCCTCCACTGACCTCCCGCGTTTCCATTCTAGTCGACCGCTCTACGACATCTCCATCAAAAAGCTCTACCGCTGCCGACGCCTCGATCTTGTCGAGCGCCTTCTCGAATCTCAGAAAGCCGACCCCGCGGCACCTAAATCCGAGGGTTTTTTCATCCGAATAATGTCACTTTACACCAATGCTTCAATGCCTGACCTTGCCTTTCGAACCTTTGAGCAGATCCCCGGTACTGCGCGCACGGAGAAGTCTCTCTGCGCTCTTCTGACTGCCTTCCTCAAGCAACGTCGCTTTGACCAAGTTCGCGATCTCTTCAATCGCATTCCCAGTGAGTTTTGCATTGTCCCTGGCGTGGCCGCGCATAATATTTATATTACCGCTTTGAGTGATTCTGGTGACATGGAAGATACCCGCAAGGTGCTCGATGAAATGCCAAAGAAAGGATTACAGCCTGATGTCTTTTCTTACAATGCGGCCTTGAGTGGTTATTTGAAAAAAGGAGATGGGGTTGGGTTTGAGGATACATTAAAGGAGATGAACAGTAAAGGTATTGCTCCTAATGTAGTCACATACAATTTGAGGATGATGAACTTTTGCAAGAGGTTGGAGAGCTTCAAGGCTGAGGAGCTACTTGAGGTGATGATTTCAAAAGGAATTCGACCTTATCTTTCATCCTTTAATATAATAATTGATGGTTTTTGCAAAGAAGGAAATTTGGAATCTGCAACTAGGGTTTTTAAGAGAATGAAATCTATGAAAAGAGCCAAAGGGGAGAAAGGGTTTTTACCCAATGCTGATACCTATGTTATGCTTATTCGTGGCTTGGTGGATAGTGGAGACTTTACTTTAGCAGAGGAGATTTGCAGGGAAAGCTTAATTAGAAAGTATGTCCCTCCATTTGAAACCTTAAAAGCTCTCATCAACCGATTGGTGAAGGATTCTAAGGTTATTGAGGCTGAAGATCTCGTTGATAAGATGCGGAAGGCTGTTAAAGGCTCTGCTGTGAATTCCTGGACAAAGCTTGAAGTTGAATGGAAAGAGAATTATTTTGGCAGCTCAACCATTGTCATTTAAAGGTAGAAGAAGTGACTTTTTGCTCAGATGAAAATTACCATAGTTGATAGTTGTTGGTTTATATTCACTAACATTGTTATTTTTATTCCATTGCCTTGCCAAAAGTATGGTGTTCACTTAGGAAGCTAATGCATCCATTTTTTATAAGACGGCTTGGATATGTGCATTATCTCAAAGAGTTATTCTCCAGTCATAATAGACTAGCTAAATATCTAGCCTAAATAATGTATATAAAATGTTGTGTTACCTATTTGATACTTCACTACTTTAGAGATATTCATGTTGCAAATAAGTTTTCATCCCAACCAGTCAAGTAAACTAGCATTAAAAGGTTGCAGGACCAGTTAATCTTAAAATCCATTTTTTGATCTTTAGCTATCTGATTTGTCTAGTTGATCCTAGATGGGAAACTAAAGTGGAGCTTCTTCTCCCCTAGATTTGAAGAATGTTTGTTGTAGGATAATACTATTTGGAGAAAAAAAATGATTTATATGACGTCTCCCTTGCTCTTATAGTAGTGTTACATGAGTAGTCATTATACCGATATCATTATTTTATGATAAGAATTAAGCCACAAAAATTCTTTAATTTGCCTTTCATTCTTCAGTTATTTTTTTATCAAAATATTTCTGAGATACATGGAGTTTACAATCTATTGTTTAAAGAGATAGAAACTTTATGTATATTTTGCATTGGGGTTTGTTTGGTTGACCACAAAATAATTATTGAGCAATAAGGTTGCAATCACTTTGTTTTGGCTAGTGTTTCCCTGGCGTAAGATTACACCTATTTAACACAACCAGATATTTCTAGGTTAAACCAAAATATGTGCTATTAAAGAATACTAAAATATGTGCTATTGAAAACAACCAAAATATTATGGACTATAACATATTCTTACGTAGGCATAAGCAAGCTTTGAGTAATAATTAATTTCATATAATGGTTCTTATCACCACCCTAGCTCTTGATAATCAGGATAAAGATCAGAGTTGTGAAAGAATTATTCTAAATAAACATAAAATATTTGGTTTGGGTTAGTCTTGGATGGATTGTGGTCAAATTTGAGTATTGGAATAGCTAGAATATTAAATTTAATTGGATTCTCATGGTTAGCTTTCATGCCACCCAGACTTGATCAAACATACCCCAAAGCATACACACCTGTTATTCTTTACTTGTGCAAATCCTACTCTAATTCCATGATTCCCTCTATCATCACATTCTTTATAGCTCTTCCATATAGATCATTATCAAAATAGTCCCCATGTTTGATATATATAATTATCCCAATTACAAAATAATGACTTTTGTCACCACAATCTTACTTATGCTCGGTTAAACGGTTCCTCAAATCTAGCCTCCACCGCTTTCATTGACATATTGCTGCTTCCTAAAATTTTATTATTGAGTCATTTTTTTTAGGATCATCATCCTTGTGGCTCATTTGTTTGCTTTAAAATAGAAATCATGTTGTGAAGAATGATAAACATGGTTAAATCCATCATGTGATTCGATATAGTAATCATATCATGAAAAATGACAAATTTTGTTAAATCCATCATTTGATTGAATATATTTGAAGACTAATATTGATGTCAAACTCCACACACACACTCAAAATTTTGATAACATTGCGAATTTCAATTTGACACTCAAATTGATTGAACAGTTTGCTTAGTTTCATAACATATTTTTCATCTTCAAGCAAACAAATGAAATCTTAGCGAAGACCATTTTTTAAGTCATCATCTTGCTTTGAACTTTGAAGTAATATCTTATTTTTGTTGACACTATTGCCATTGTTAGATCCTTTTTCTTTCTTTCAAATTGTAATCATTGTTATATTGTGATAATTATTGTAAGCTGCTCTCCTCTTCACATTGCCTCTTTTCCTATTCCACTCTAAATATCTCTCCTTGTGAAGGGCGAAATGTTAACTTGAGTCGGGCCATCTTGAACTGTTGACACTTAGTTCAATTAGTTAGTTGTGATTATAAGTATAAAATAGATCTTATTTTTAGGAAATTAATAATTAAATAATAAGGTCAATTCTTGCTTTAAGCCAAATTGATTTCACCTCAACTAAGTTGCATTCCTAATGATGGCCTACACTTAGATTATTACATTTATGATGGTCACAAAATTCTTTTTTTTTTAATGCTTTGCTCAACCAGGAATACGGTGTGCAACAAAATAATAGAGATTTATCCAATAATTGGTTATATTAAACAACTTGATGTAAATAATTTCCTCTTGTTAGATATTCAACTTAGGAAAAAATGTTCATTAGGCTCATTTAATAAATTGAAATTACAATAAAATAGGTTCTATTAGTTGATAAGAAGGGTACGCTTAGGATCTATAACATGGAACAAGATAAGCATGCATTGATGATAATCGAGAATGCTTTCTTAAAGCTCCATATCAACAAGTTTTTCATAGCTAATATAAAGGTGTGTGTGAAAGTGACCAAAAAATTGATCATATGCTTTGTTTCTAGAGTTTTAGTTATCTAACCAGGATCTGACCTAATTATATATCTAAAACCAACAAAATAATGTACAAGCCATCTTGTTTACAAACCGAACTTGACAATGCAGTGGATTATAACAATTATCATCTTACCAAGGTTATTATTATGGTAGTCACCATCTTTTACATATATCACCAAATCAAATATAAAATGAAACAAACAAGTGTCATTACCACCGTCTTCAAAATTCATGCCACTTTTTTTTCTAATATGAAAGTAAAGCTAAATATTCAATATTTTCATTATGAAATAATGAAAAATAGACCGATATTAGAAAAGGACAGAAAATAAGTTATTCAATTCTGGAAACAATGAATTTTCTATAAAAGGGGAAATAATAGAAAAAGTTCATAGGGATTATTCACTTATAATTGAAGATAAGAAACTTTACTATAATTATAAATATGCTAACTTTGCTTGTTTTTCTATATACAGGTATGTATAAAGACCATCTAAGAATTTGGTGGACATGAAAAATATCATCTAATATTTGGATGGTTGGTTTTCTTAATAAATAATAAATGCTTATAAACAAATATACTAGTATTGTTTTCCCATCTTTAATGTAGTGTTTTTGAAGGTAGCTTGAAGTGGATTGACTTGCTTTATATTTTAATGCCGTTAAAAAGTTGTGGGAATGTTTCTAGAAGAGTTTGGTAGAGGATAGGGTTAAATTAAGGTGGTTTTCTTGAGAAGCCTAAGAGGCAAATTTTATTGGGAATTAATTGATGGAATTTTTTCTTTCTTTTTTTTTTTCTTTTCCTTTTTTTTTTGGAGCTAGTGGGTTCATATAAGGGAAGTTTGATGTTAGTCCAAGTTGCTAGAGGTTGTATTAGAGTTGGTATTATTGTGGTGGGAACTATATAGACTGTCGTAGAGATGATGGGATTGTATTGGTTCTTAGGATTTCTATTGGTTGCATAACAGAGAGCATGGGCTTCGGTTTTGGTTTGGTGAAAAGGCCGAGAGCTTGAAAGATATTGTAGAATTATAATTTGTAGGGACTGGTTCTTAGATGACTGCGTAAGAATTTATGGAAACTGGCTTAGGATTTATGTAGGATTGAATTTGAGGTCTTCTACACGCTAGGGTTGGATGGCAAAGGGTTTGACCAAGTAACGTATAACATTTATAATCGACACCACTTTTTTATGACCAAGGAAAACTAAGAGATCGAGAGAGGAGGATAAAATAAGGTTAAAGCTCTCCTAAAATTCAAAGAAGAGAATCGACCACTTGGCTTCATCAAAGGATTTTATATAAGCAATGTTTTCCCAACTTTTCAATATTTCTCAAAAGAAGGTACATCATCTTTTTATAAAGCAAAATAACATAGCTAAATATAAGTTCATAACCAAGAACCAGAATAGGAGGAAGTGAAACCACTCTTTGCAAGAATCATTTATGTTCTTGTAAACTTTTAGTTAGTTTTTTTTTTTTTGACTGGTATTTGAACCTGATTTATTTGAGAGTTCTTAAAGCATGTCTTGATTGATGCAACCACTTGAGTTTAAACTTGTTAGTACTTGCATATGCTGATCGTCTATTGATTAAATGATGGATGATCCACCAAACTTACCCTAACCATCTTCTTAACTAAGTTTGAAAATTTTTATAAACTTTCTAAATAAATGTAATCACCTTTCAAATTTTAATTAATTTAAAATAAACCCTTTAATTAATTTCTAAAATATGAATAATATGAGAATTAAATAAATAAAGCGAGGCTAAGAAAATGTTGCGATTAATTTTATTTAACTTGTGAAGGTTGTCATGTGACGATGGTGATCATCTACTCAGATAAAATGCGAGCTCCAAATTTCTAATGTGACCAAATCTTTTACTATATTTATGTTTGAAATAGATGTTTTATTCCACGTCAACTCTAATTGACTTTCCAGATATTTGCTTCACAAATTATAATATAATGGCTTTATATAAATTGAGGGAGGTTTAACTTGTTGGTAATTAATATGGTCTCTTACTCTGGAGTTAGCCTAAATGTATTTGCAAACAGGCATGGAATCATTTTTGAAATTAGCTCTGCTGAATTTTCATGAAATACCTCATTAAGAGGTTTATAAAAAGTTATATTAGATATATTGGGGCTGAGAACGCTGCCTTGCATGAATTTCAACATTTATTCTATTTATTTTTTAATATTCTACATCATAATGTATATTTGGTTTTCTTCTTCCATCATATTTCATGATTTCTAGATTCATGTTTATGTCTTGATAATCCACCCTCAAAATATGAAGGTTTAAAGGGAAAGAAATTCTCTAATTCTTTTGCATATAAATAATAATATGTTGCGAACTTAATTTTGAGGAGATCATCACAATTTGCTGGAGATGGAGATGGAAGTTTTACAGATTTTGGAGTGGTGGTGGAAGAATCTTGAAGTGTATTGGCTTGATTTCCCTTATAATAATATTAGAAGGTTCTGGGATGCTTTCTTAAATGGTACGGAGAGGCTAAGTTTAAGTTGGAAAGGTTTTCTTATGGTGGCAGAAAGGAATAGAACATTTGAAATTATTTGGTGTATTTGTGGCAGCAAGAGGGCTATCAAGATCGAAGCAATTTGGGTTAGAATTAATGTGGAAGGAAGTATGGAGAGCGGTGGACGTGATGGGATTGTAGTTTAGTTTTATATTAGTGGTGTGTTGGAGAGCCTCTTAGATAAAGATTTTAGTTTGGTGAAAGGGAAGAGAGCTTGCATGGTTTTGTGCATTGGAGAGCCTCTTAAATAAATAATAATAATAATAAAAAACGGATGAGAGTGGGGCTTAACCTCTTTTCTGGCTAGGATCATGTTTGAAGTTGTTGTCATCCTTGCTTGATAAAAGTGGATTTTCACATGATAAAATTATAATAGATATCAAATAACTGAAATATTAACGCAAATTAAATTCCCAAAAGTAATAGGAATTTCTAAGCTTAAAATCATTGTTAAAATATACCTTGATCATTTTCATGTATTTTGCCATCTTCTAAAAGTTTTTGGTAGAACTAATAAATCAAATATAATGAAGTCTACTAGGGAGACACACTTGACGCTTCTATTTCAAAGCAAAATAATATTCAACTTGTAATATTTTTCATTAGATCACTCCATTCATACTTTTTAACGTGAGCAACCCATCACTTCTAGCACAAGTTGCTAGGTAATAAGAACTATCTTTAAAGTGAAATAATATGTCACACGAGCCTTAAAGGCGATTCAATGCTATCACATATAACTTTGGTTTATGCAATGCATTACAAAACTTAATTAATTGCAAAATAAAAATAACATGACCGATTAAAGGCAATGTAAAATAAAATAAAAAGAAAAAAATTACAAAGATCTATGAGAAAATTTGAGATGATGACCATGTTAAAGTTTTTCCCAAAAGAAGTCACAATATAGGTTAATCTTTTTCAGAACTTGTATTAATTATTTTCTTATGAACCGTTTAGAATAAATAAATAAATAAATAAATAAATAAATAAATATATATATATATATATATATATATATATATATATATATATATATGTGCCTCGCACTGCTGTTGTAAGTCCCTCAGTGTTAAAGCGTTTATTCCTCGTGACACGTAGTTCTCGAATATTAGGTATATGGCTCAGACACCCCATCATAGGTGCCCGAGCATAAAATTGACACACACACACACACACACACACACACAAACACACATAAGAAAAAAAAAGTATGTTTGTATATATCTGTGTGTGTGTGTAGCCATTAGGATCATTACATATATGCTAAACGAGCATATAGATGTTAATATTATCTTAATTAAGAATTATTAGATGTTATTTTTAAAAATAATGAAAATTAATAAATTTGGCTCAATCATATTATATAATTGTGTGATTTATATTATATTTGTACGTTATTTTGACCTGGATAATATTATACGACATTCAATCATACTACATAATCAAATACAAGACACAAATAAAGAAGTCTATGTTTATTTGAGGTACCTAAAAGACAAATAAATTTATTTTTATGAGTAAAATTTAAGATTTCAAAAATTGAAATGTTCACCAAGAAGCAAACACTATGTGGTAAAAGTTAACAAATACTTTTAAACATGTGACAAAAGATGTACTTGGAGAATCAAAAGAAAAAGTTTATATAAATAAAAATAATTGGTAGTGGAATAATAATGTGCAAGAAAATATAAGATATAAGAAGTTACGTTATAAAAATTGTTGTAAAAGAAAAAGTGTAGAGAACAGGGGAAAATATAAATCGGTCTGTAGGGAGTCTAAAAGAACAATCTGTGACGCTAAAAATTCTGCTTTTAGTGATCTTTATAATAGATTAGATTCTAAGGGGGGTGAAAATATATGTATAAATTACCCAAATAAAGAGAAAAAAAAGTAAAGATTTAACTCAAGTAAAGTGTATTAAAGATGAAAATCAAAAAGTGATTTTATTAGAAAAAAATATTCAACATAGCTGGGTGAGTTATTTTGATAATCTTTTTAATGAATTTTCTGAAATTAAGATCGACCTTAGAGATCCTAATATCGTTAATAATAATAAAAGTGTTTCATTTTAGGCTTAATTAACCTACAAACCCTAATTATGTTTAACCCTAAATTAGAATTAATTAAACCTAAAGCCTTACCTAAATTTGGCTCAATTAATCTTTAAACCCTAATTAAGTCTAACTCTAATTAGACCTAATTAAATCTTAAGTCTTACCTAAATTAGGCTTAATTAACATTTAAATCATAATTAGGTCCAAATCTAATTATACCTAATTAAACGTTAAGCCTTACCTAAATTAGACTTAATTAACCTTTAAAACCTTAATTAGACCTAACTCCGATTAAGCCTAATTAAACCCTTATGTCTTATTTAAATTATGCTTAAGTAACCCTAAACACTATTTAACTCTAAACCCGCATTAGACTTAATTAATCTCTTAAGCCTACTTAAATTATGCTTAAGTAATATTAAACATAATTAAGTCTAATTCACATTATAATTATTATGTTTAATCTAATTTTATGTTTTATTCAAACTAAGCTTAAACCAACCATAATCCTTAACCAAATTAGGCTTAACCCCAATCCTTAAGCTTAAGCCTCAACCCCAAGTTAACTTCAAACCTTAGGTTGAACCTAAATTGAACCTAAGTGACCTTAAACCTTAGTTTCAACCTAAATTGAACTTAAGTAACCTTAAATCTTAGTTTCAACCCAAATTGAAGTTTAAGTAACTTCAAATCTTAGGTTCAATCCTAACTGAACCTAAGTAACGTCAAATCTCAGGTTCAACACAAATTGAACATAATTAACACTAAACCTTAGTTTCGACCCAAATTGGATCTAAGTAACCTTATACATTAGGTTCATTCCAAAATTGGATATAAGTGATCCACTTTAAAATTACCTATTTTTATGTACAATTTATGCTTATTTTTTAAGGATATTACGCTTTAATGAAAGAAAATTTTTTGTTTTTGGTTGCAGGTATAAGAAAAAGAGTTTAAGAATGAAAAAGAGTAAAAATACATAAAAAAGGAGCAAAAAAGGGCTTAAAAAAAGGCAAACCAACCATTCTGGCGCCTAGGCGGGAATCTGGTGCTTAGTCGCCCGAATTCGGAGCCTAGGCGCGACAGTTATTTTTGTAGACGATTAAATGAATTAGGTTGAATTTTGAAGAGATGCCTGAAGCAACCCTTGATCATTTTAGAAGCTTTATACATATAGATTAATTCTACAACCTAGGAGAGTCGATTTAGAGTTGTTTATAGTCATTTCACATATAGTCCAAAGTGTGCAAGTATGTAGTGAGTTTTTTGAGTGTCTTTGTAATTTCTGAAGTTTGAAGTCCTGTAAGAGTTTGTGGGAGGCAGTAAAGTCAGAGAACTTCAAATGATAGCCTTGAGAAACATTCAAGATACGTATTTGTTACTTTGTTCTTAAGCTTGTTTTTTGGATTTAAGTTTTGTATATATGTTTTGTTTTGTTAATCCAATGCTTTCTGAGTAATTTTCTTTTCTTTTTCTTTACAATATGAAGTACTAAGTAAAAGGTTTAGATTTTATTTAGAACTTTTTTTTATTCCTAGAAATTGTGATGATATTTTTATTGGATCTTCATTTTATTTAGAACTTTTTTTTATTCCTAGAAATTACCCAAAATTTATGGAGAAAACTTATAGATCCGAAAGGGGTAAGACTTCTTAAATAGTATCACATTTCACTTTAGAAAGAGCCTAGGAGAGTCATTTTAGAGTCGTTTATAGTCATTTCATATATAGTCAAAAGTGTGTAAGTGTGTAGTGAATTTTGTGAGTCTTTGTAATTTCTAAAGTTTAGAGTCCTGTAAGAGTTCGTGGGAGCCAGTAAAGTCAGAGAACTTTAAAGGATAACCTTAAGAAACATTCCAGATAAGTATTTATAACTTTGTTCTTAAGTCTTGTACTTTGAATTTGAGTTTTATAAATATATTTTGTTTTGTTAATTTAATGTTTTCTGAGTAGTTTTCTTTTCTTTCTCCTTACAATATGATGTAATTAAGTAAAATGTTTAGATTTTGTTTAGAGCTTTTCCTTTATTCCTAGAAATTGTGATCATATTTTTACCGGATCTTCATTACTTTACAAATTGACGACTTATATTATTAAAATTTGTGGAGAAAACTTATAGAACCAAATGGGCTTAGATTTCTTAACTAGTAAGTATCAAATTTCACTTTGGAAAGAGCAATGATGATCGTCCGAGGGGAAGTGCAAATAGATAGGGAGATAAGATTTGATGGGCGTAGAATTTGTGTTTTTAGAGTGACTGGCTAGTTTCTTTATCAATTTGGTCTAAAATTTTTAAAAATGGTCACTGGTAGGTCCTATAGAGAGGACACAGTCGGTAATATAAGTGTGAGACTAGAACCTATCCAATGCTACTGTACCTGCCTGCGATAACCTTTAGATTATCCAATGTTCTTTATAACACTTGACCGAGGGTAAAGAATTGGTATGATCCTATTTGTCACAATATCATATTTTAAATTCTAAACATTTGAAATCCTCTACTTATTATGAATTATTTTTAAGAAGAATGTTTCTTTACTTATATTGCTTAAATCATTGCATTTACTTTTTCTTGCATTTATAAAAACTAGTAAACTTGATTTTGCCTTTAATATTTTCTTTGATATTTTAAAATTAAACTTCTTTAAATTTTTGGTATTTTTAGTATTAAATTTCTTTTGGTATTAACTGTTCCTCGTGGGATCGATACTGGAGTTTTTATAGAAAATCTTCTATTACCTGAAACGAGACGTGCACTTGCATAGAACCCCCAGTGTCAAACTATAAATCACATTCTAAATTCTATAATATATTTGTTTTGCACACTAGCCGCTAAATATAATTCGAGTCAATTTTTTGGTCATCTTTTGGGAACTTAAATTATTGCGTAATTTAAGTTTTGGTGACTAAGTTACCTTAAATCTTAAGTTTAAGATTATGTTCCACTCAACCTAAACTTAAGTAACCTTAACCCTTGGATTCAACCAAGCTTGAACCTAAATCTAAGTTTAATCTACAAATCTATCTACAAAAAATTCAGAATTGACCAAACATAAAATTCACTCTAAGAGAAATGACTTAAAATCATCCTAAAAGACATTAAAACTTAAACATGAACCTTAAAATATAACCTCGTTTACGAAGATATTTTGGAGGAGGTAACTCATGGTTGCTAACAAAATTTCTTCCAGTCACTTGTAATTAATGAAACCATAAACCTAATGACCCGTGATGAAGAAATCATGGGATCTTGATCTGGACATCCAAAAATTAAGTAAATAAAATAATAAAATTAATAAAAGCTAAATCGGTTAATAAATCATAAACAACCTAAAATTTTTCAACCCCTAAAACTTGAAAAAGACACTAAAACATAAATGAAACTGTAATGAACAATATCAGTGAACGCAACTTGATCCCTAGTGTTCATATCTACAAAGATCTCTTGAACGTCGCAATCTGTGGTTGCTAATAAGAATCTTCTGGTGCTAATTTGACAACCTTTTTGAATACGTAGGTTTGAATACCCCGATTATCTCGGGACGACGGAGCTATAGACATCTTGACCAGGTTGTCTTAAAATTAAAAATTTAACAAATTAAATTAACAAGTTAAAATATAAATTTATACTAATTTTTTTGCGTGATCGTTGTAGACACAAGGTAAATTGCGTTTTAAATTTACTTTACAAGTTATTCAGATGTGCTAACTCTGTTTTGCAAGGATAACACTTTGAAGCTTGAACGGTGAATCTCAAAATACAACAAAACAACAAAACAAATTAAAACAACAAAATAAAATAAGATAACAAAACAAAACAAAAGGAAAATAAATTAAAACTTTAGGGTAGTACTGTATTCATAGAAATCTTTTACTTTTAGGATTGAACATTGATGTTGCTCTCCTTAATCTTATTACTTAAACTTCTTCGAGAACAAATATTAACTTTAATCGGGAGTTATCTTAAGCAATTTTAACTACTTTAGATTTAATTAGCTATAGTAGCTTGCTCTTATAGGAGAATGAGAAACTCAGAATTGGTATCATACCTAAATCTCTAGTTACGAAATCCTTCATGTAGCTTTCTTTGTACGGGTATCTTAGGGGACAAACACTCTAGGATCTTACTGCAATGAATGTTGTAATGAAGCTCTTCTCACATTTTTCTTTTGTCTGTTTTCTAATTTCTATTTTCCCTTTCCTTCCCTCTCTGAGTTTATTAGTATCTTAAGGTCATTTATATGATATGAGAGAATAAGTAATTTGGAGACTAGGGTAATGTAATAAAAAAACAAAATTTTGAATACATGAAACCGACAATATAGACAAACTAAGACACTCAACAATCGCAGAGAATTAGCGGCGATGACAGTGATGGTCCGACAGCGACAAGAGAGTGGCGACTCCACTAGGGAAATTTCTCTCCCCATCTCTGGTTAATCCATTTGTTCTCTTTCTTTAGATACCCCGTCTTTTGACAGATTGGCTTATCTCTTTCTTAAATCTATATTTTACCCATTTAGGATTGACTCTTTGATCTGAAGAGTTATTCATGACAAAAAAAACTCGAGGTCTTACAGTTCAATAACGACAAAATAAAATGACATAAAAATAACAAATTTCAAGTTTACAAAAAAAGTCTAAGATAAATACTGACATTTTACTCTTCCTCTTAAAAATTCCAGAACAACTGCAATGGATACCCTGAAGTTGATCTTTTCCTACACTCGAGGTTCTGACCTACCAATTGATAAGACAGCTTGCTACCAAAAATCATTCATTAAGTTTGGGCCAGGATTTGATGAAATCAAACTAATGCTCAATGGCTCTCCAAAAATTGCCAAGAAAGAAACTGTTTTAGAAATCATAAAACTTTTAAAAGAATTTAATATGGATTCCAACGAGGATTTCACTCCTCTTAAGACAGCTCCATTTGAGGAAGCTTCTACGAAACAAATAGTTCTCAAGTCCATTATGATCTGTCTTGCTGCTGAAAAAGAGAAAGAAGTTGATCGTAAAGGAAAGAAAATCTGCATTGAAGAAGAGGATTAGGTTACACCACCATCTGTGTTCGAGGTCTGGTCTATCTCTAAGACTGGTCTGCTAACCCACACTCAGCTGAGAAACTCAAATCGTTTTGTCCTAAAGAAAATTAGGAGGAATGAAATAATCAACAACTCTAAAATTTTTGAACTTGAAGAGAATGACTTTGGAAATGCTTCCCTTTTAAACAAAATAAGTTCTTTCCAATATCCACTGAGCATACAAAAATAACCCCCAATGTGTTGCTATTGGCATAGAAAAATGCCCATCAGTCCCAGTAGTTTAATCTATATTCAAAAGACTCGCACGAAAAGACGGATTTTAAATCTAATGACTCTTAGAAAAGATGGGATGCGCTGTTTCGGCATTGATGAAGAAATGACTTCTTGCACTAGAAACTTCCATCCATAAAAAAACTGACTTATCTGAATACCCCATCAAGTCTTCTCTAGAAAGTCAACAAACTACAATAGCTCAGGTAATAGCTAAATTCTGCTTAGGACTAAGAATAACAGATTAAACTATTTGAAAGGCTAGAACAAAATGTCGTCCAACTTCTTTATCAACACATACCAATTTACTTTTGAAGGCGGAAAAGATATTCGCTAAGATGAAAAACCTCATGCAAATGTTGCGAGCTGGAGATCAGTCTTACCTATAGCATGATGATATACTTCCAAAAGTGCCTCGTCCCATACTAAAAAATGAATGTATTGAAACGTTAACTATCAGAAGAAATTTTCGATGTTGTGAGCATGCAATAAGCACTTCCGTGAACAATTATCGAGAAAAGACTTACGAATATCATCCTACTAATACATTTGAAGAAAGAGTAGAAAAATTGAGAGTTGATATTAGACAATTATAAACAGAAAGAAAAGAAAATTCTTTCAGTAGACCAAATGAGAAATATTTTGAAATAAACATGTTAGAGACATGAGCTGCTTCATCAACATGAGAAGTGCTATCATCAAATGAAGAAGATGTGACAGAAGAGTTACAGAAGGCTATACAATAGCGATATGAGCAGATCCATCATCTTGACAAGAAAGTTGAAGAAATTATGAATGCGTTGGCAACTCTATAAAGCTTGAAAGAGAATCATCAAAAATTGAGGAAAGTACTCAAATGAAAAAGCATTTTTCCTAAAGTGAAATTCCAGAAAAAGAAATTACAAAACTAGTGGAATAAAAAGTAAAAGAAACATTGGCCCAGGTGTGGGTCAGATCACTAATTTTGAAGGGTAGACCATATCATGAGAAATTTGATTTTGTCCAATATCTTAAAGGTTTTGTTCCACCTCTCTGCAAAATGTTTGACAGGACCGGTAACCCTTGTCAACATGTTGCAAACTTTAGAGTAAGTTGCTGCAACGCAGTGGGTAGCGTTGCTATCTTATTTCTCTAGTTCATTAACAGCCTTATAGGGGTTGCTTTTGATTGGTATGCAGAGCTTACCAATGAGTCCGTTAAAACTTTTACGGAACTCGAGAACCATCTCATTAAATGTTTTGCTGAAGCTTAACATCACATAACAGTTAGAGATTTGGTAATAGAAAAACAAAAGTTGGAAGAAACTCTTGTGGATTATATTTTACGTTGGAGAAATCTCAGTATGAAATGTGAACCACAACTCCAGAAACAACACGCAGTTGAAATCCTACTTATAAATTTCCATGGACCAATGACATTTATGCTTAAGGGATTTACAATAAAGTCATTTGAAAAATTACTCAATAAAGCAGCCAACTTTAATCAGCCAATGATAAAGCTTACAACAAATAGTTGAGGGACATCTCATTTCTTCGAGAAATATTGCCTGCACGTTGACATAGATCACAATCTTTAATATAAGAATTAACATCCTTAAAATTGTAGGCCAATAAAATATAGATTATAAGATTTTATATGCAGTTTTATCAACACCAAAATGTCCCTCATAATCGGAATTATGTCATTTTTGATTAATTTCATACTTTTCTTCTAAAGGCACACATCTTCGAATAATCAAATCCTTTCTTTGTTTACATAAAAACGGCTCATCCAAAAAATAAGTCTTAGCTTCAGATAAAAATTTCTTCCTCTCTTGGTATGTCAAATCATAGGGTAAAATATCACTGAAAATAAAGTTTACAATGTCGGCATACCATGGACCACGCCACTAATTGATAGTGAATAATTTTTCATCGGGAAAATGTTCATTAATTTCCTTTTCAAAGCAGAGAGATTTTTCAAAATCAAGCCTAGACAGATGATCAGCAACTTGATTCTCAGCACCCTTCCTATCTACTATTTCACAATCTAACTCTTTTAAAAGAAGAATCTATCTTATCAGTCTCGGTTTTGCATCCTTCTTTTTCATTAAATACTTAAAAGCAAAATGGTCAGTTTGCCAAACCCCTTGCATCCTACCGTAGCATCCTGCCTATTGATCCCCGATAAATATATGTGCACCGAAAACTTGACTTCACACCGAATACATGTGCTGATGATTTTGATATGAAATTATGATTTTATAATATGAGATACTATGCAAGTATACGTATCATTTATCAAGTAATATAAGACTTTCTGATTATGCCCCGAGATATCGAACCCACAGGGAAAGTAAAAACTTTTTAAAGAATTAAGAAATTATACTTTTACTTTTTTTAATGACTTTTGAAAGTATGTTTTGATTTGAAAAAAACTTGAAAATTGTTTTTGGTATTTTTAATTAAAGCTAAGCAGTAAATGAAAATTATCAGAACTTTAAAATGCGGTATAAAATACTAGGAAACAAAATATCTTTTTTTTTTCTCTTATAAAGCAGTAATAATTATGAAAGTATTGTTGTGGAAGTATTTAAATGTGTTGGGATAAATAGGAGAAAATTTTTTCTTTACCCTTACTTGGTTCTATAAAGAACATTGGTTAATTTGAAATTTTAAAATCCTGAACATGGTTAGGCATGAAAGATACCAGCTCTCACTCTAGAGTTCACTCGATTCCCTCCACCTGGGGGCTAACTTCTCAGAACAAAATTTAAAATATTAAACCAAATTAGGGGGCTTTAGCCTGTCACTCTAAAAACCTTTAATTCTACTCCTCATTAAAAACATATCTCATAAGCATTCAATTATATGGACTACAATTCTCTTCCATATAATTGGATGTGATTTATACCATTTGTTGTTTGAGAAAATACCGCATTGGATCTTACATAATCTCACAACAAATTTAACATCTTAACTGGGTAAATTAAGAAGTAAATTAAGTTTATGGAATTAAATATTCACAACGTATTCCAACTTTAAACACTTATACATTCCACAACAATCCTACATAATTTAAAGAAAACTACTCAAAATTCATGGAGAAAACACAAGCAAACATTGATTTGAAAGTAGAAATCATAAGGAAAGTACAACAATTAAAACTAAATATACAAAATAGAAGTAAACACTTATCTGAAAATCCTCTCCACAAGACTCCAGACGTTCCTTTCAAACTTGACTTTCCACAGGACAACACTACAGTAGTTGCCGCCCAACTCTGTTGACTCCAACTCTGACTTTAGACTTCAATAAAAACTAGATAAATGGATGAAATTAAATTGGTGGAAAGAAAGTTTCACACCAAATTAACTAACTCTAAACAATAAAAGACTGAAAGTTAAACTCTTTAAACTAGAAGATAAAACTGAAAACTAGAAGAAACTCTTGAAAACTAAACTAAAGACTAACTCTCACTAAAGAGACACACTTAAAACCCCACTCACTAGACTCTCATGACATAACTTTAATAATAATCCAAAAGGTGCCTTGGTGTCTCTTCAAATCATGTCCCGATTCAACGTATCCACCAAAAGATGCATCCCTTCATTCAAATTTGCGCCTATGGGAAGTTAAGAAAGTCACCACCAAAAGTTGCTTCAAACACTCCGTTAAAATTGGCGTCAAAAATGAAAAAAAAATTATTTTTTAACTGTGGCGGCTATGCGCCGACCTGGCGGCGCATAACCTCAAAGGTCCAATTTTTCATTTGTTATTTTTTTTGCTCCAAATTTTGTCAAATTTTTATTCCTTTCATCATAATCACTCATTTTCATTATACCTACAAGAAAAACACAAAATACCTTCCATTACAGTGCAATATCATCAAAAATAGGTATAAAAATGTGCATAAAAATACTATATATTTTAGGTGTATCAAAATCCCCCAAACTTAAAATTTTACTTGTCCTTAAGTGACTCTTAATCACATAGAAAATTTTAGCATGCAAATTATGTATTGAGTTTCTTAGGAAGTAACAAAATTTTGTTCTAGAAATGAAATAGAGCAATTTTGAAAAAAATTTCAGTAATTAAGACCAAATTAAAGTTTAGAAAGTTCTTAGGTAAAAGATAATGTAAAATATAGTTTTCTATCTATTTCAGAAATATTTGTAGATTCTTCAAAATATTGGATTCACATATTTATTTTTCTCACTTAAAAATCTTTATTTGAAAATAATTTTACTTACTATATTATAACCTTAAGCTTTAGATTTTCTCAAAACTTATATATTAAACTTTAGGTATGGATCCAATTTTTTATTAGACCCTTAACATTCTCAAGCTTCTCCTTCCTTTTTACATACCATTTTTCACTTTTTTCACATTTTTTCTTTTTCTCTTTTTTTTTTCTTTCCTTTTTCTTTTCCCCTTTCTTTTTTTTATAAGGCAAGGATTATTGTATCTGGATAGACCTTTAATGATTTTGAATTCCACCTTTCCATTTAAAATAAAGGTTCGATATACATCTTTCACTTAAAAATCATAATAACAATATTTGAAAATTACTCCTCAATAAAAAAATTTAAGCTTTGAAGAATAAAAGTCAAATCTTCTATTTATCTAAAAATACGATATTTCTTACTAAAGATAGTTAAACTATATTTAACACTTCTTTACTAAGAAAATTTTAACTTTAAAATTTTTATTATTACTAAAATTTTAACTAAATTCTCTTATTCATTTATATATTCAAAATTTTGTTCCCCTAATATAACTTCATATACATAATTGTATTCAATAAAAAATCAAATTAATTTTATGTTTTCTTGAGAATAAATAAAATTTTAGGTTTTTAAGAAATTTCTGTTTTTAAATTTCCCCCCAAACTTTAATTTTTAGTTAGGATAAAACATTTAAGCATAAGAAATGATAAATGGGTGAGAATTTAAAACTAAAATAACATGCTTGCAGAAATCTTAATATCCTAAATATGCAAGTATAACAATTTTAAAACAGGAGTAAAAATAAATCAAATTCAAAATTTTTTTTGTTTGTCATTAAATGGAAATTCAAAATTTTAATGGACTTCTACAATAGTGGAGGTTTTTAAAGCAAATGCACACCAATTGAAAATAACTGAAATCATACCAATACTAGATAACAAATGGTAGTAGTAGATTTTGAAAAGTTTTAAATATACAATTTTAAATAATAGTTTTTAATAGTGTTCGAAATTCTTCTAACAATTTTGGATTAAAGTACACACTATAAAAACTCTGACAAAACATAACATTAAAACATTTACTACTATACATATATCAGACAAGACAACATATAGAATATCAATCCAACACAGATACATCTGAAAATGTAAAAATAGTCTAACTATAATCAGCATATTACCAGAGTTCACACAACAAACACAATATCAAAATAAATTAACAGACATAACATACATCAACTCATCAACAAAGACTCAATAACACATAAAAAAAATCAACTAATCATCCTCATCATCACCATCATGTTTAACAATATATCTTTCCATATTATCCATTTTAACATCCATGTCTCTAACATGCTCACGAGTAAGACTCACCTTCTTGAAAATCATTCTTAACAAACCAGTTTGTGAATCTCTAGATGATGAAGCTCTCGAAGTAGTAGCACGAGAAGTAGAAGCAGCAGAAGCAGAAGCAGAATCAGTAGAAGCCCTACAAAATCCTCCTCTCTAGCATAACTCTGAATTACAGTGTAAGCTCCAACATTTACACTGGTAAATGGTTTCAAAGGCTGAAGAACCTCTTCCCAAGTTTCAAATTTCACTCCAGATCATTCACATAATGAATGTATCAAGGAAGGAAATCTCATACCTGCAGTAGTGGTAGATCTGACACAATTCAAAATATAATCATAAATGATTGCTCCAATATCTATAGGCTTCTCTTGCTGAATGCAATAGTTCAGAATAGCTCTCTCCCTTGTAACTTCACTAGTATGACTTGAAGGAAACAACTTAGATGAGATAAAATAATGCCATGCTTTAGAAATGACATTTAACTTAGAGGCTTGAAAATTTGCTCTTCTATCATTTATGATCTTCCATAAACCTCTTCCGTTAGTCAGAAATGCCATAATATCATCCAACTTTCCCTCAGTAGGATGATAGTTCGAATAAAAACAAAACATATCAGGAGGCAGTCGAAAAAAGACATTGATTACCGCAAATGTAAAATGTACTTCTTGCCTTCTCATCATCACCAAATTTTCTATTGCTGGAGGTAAGTTTGCATAAAACTCTTTGACCACAGAAACAACAACAACAACGGAGAAGCAGCAGTAATTTTCCCATTTCCTTTTAGCAATCATCTCCTCTCCTGGCTTACTAAACACACGCTCAGGAATCAATTTACGTGACTGTAGTGCGTCAACGTAACGTTCCTCAGCCATTGCACTAACAAATTTGTCAGAATCAAATCTCATCTTTTCTCTCGAGTGCTTTGACTTTGGAGCCAATTCTAAAAATTCACGCAAAATTTACCATAAATTCCAAAATCAAACTAAACTTGCCAAATTAACTTCCAAAAGTAATTTCCACTAAATCCAAGCAATTTCTCATCCTTTTCTTCAAATTTTCACAATGAAAAGTGATTTTAGGATTTTCCAAAATTTACTCAAAATACACGGTGAAAATAAAAAAAATTTTACTTAGGAGTAGTGCTCTTAACTTAAGGAATCCAAATCTAACAACTTTTATTGAAATCCACCTTCAAACGATCCAAAATGTTGATGCCCTAGGCTCCTTTTCGAGAAAGTTAGAGGTTTAAGACGACAGGTAAGTTAAAAAATGTCGATTTTCGGGTTTTAACTGCTAGAAAGCAATTTTCACGATCCGACACCTAAGCGTGAGGCTTTCGATACTTAGCAGCGAAATTTGGCACGTAAGCGTAGGCAATCTGGTGCTTAGCTGCCAATGCCAAGATTTTTACAATTAAGAAAATGCACTAAACCACTTAGTTAATCACCCTTAAACATCTCAAAATACTTGTCTCTTACTCAATTATCTCCAATACTCCAATTGCAAACTTTAATATCCATTAATTCTAATCAAATTTCACACAAACACAAACTTATATTCATTAAAATCAAACAATACTTAATACAAACTAAAAATTTCTATCCAAACACTTTGGATGAAATTCCCTATATACAAACGGACTCAATAAGCATAATGATAAGTTTACATCACTAAGATGTAACAATCACACATTAAAGTGCAACAGATCATAAACATAAAACATTAAACACTTTAAAACATCAAACACATAAAATATAAAATACTTAAAACAATCCACAAGATAAAACAAACATTTAATTCCACTCTCCAGTTGGCGGAATATATCCAGAACCACTATTATTTCCATTTGATTCTTTTGGAATATAAAACTGATAGAAGGATGATGATTGAACACTCTTACATCTTATTCTTCTAACCACTTGTTCTTCAGGAATATCGCCTTATTCACTTCTTCCTCATGACTTATATGATTGAATTGCATCTTGAGTTACCATCCCATATGCTCCAAATATGCATTAGTTTTATTGTTCTTTACTTCGATTGAGGTCACTCGGGTTCCGATCGAGGTCACTCAGATTTCAATCATTGCAATCTTTTCTGCAATTCCCTGAATACTAATGACAAGAAATTCATTGAATAACTCTTTAGTATTATCTTTAATAAACTTACTCTTGTCAGACTCCTCTTTCTTCTCGATCTCATTCACCCAGGAAGACATGATGCACTCAAAACACTCTTCTTAAGACTCAGGAATGAAAATAGGACTTGGGGCAAGTGTTTCTCTTAATCAAGGGCCTTTTATAGACCTTAGATGTGCATAATCCCGCCCATTAACGTTTAAAAAATCCAAAATAACTTCCAAAACCACTTCCCCATGATCTAGGCTTATAGAACCTCATTTATCACATGTTTCATAACTCCGGCGCCTAAGCGCCAACTAGACGAGCGCTTAGCGCCGGTGCTCAATTTAGCACGGAGTCGCTAAATGTCCATAATTTAATTCCGACTCCTCTAAGTCATAAAATAAGGTCAAATAAACACTACTATAATATAAAAATCCAAAATACTACCACCAAAACATAAAACAAACCAAACAAAGCACACAAATCAAACAAAAAATAAATCACACCGATAATTATGGGTTGCCTCCCACAAAGCGCTTGGTTTAAAATCTTCAGCCTAACATACCCAGAACTCATTCTGAGTGACCCAACTTCAGATTCTTATCAGATTTAAGTTGATCGACTGAAAAATAAGGTTTAAGTCTATGACCATTAACTTTAAATATCTTTCTAGTCTTAGGATCTTGAATGTCCATAGTTCCATAAGAATAAACTTTTATCACAATAAATGGACCCATCCACATGGACTTTAGTTTTCTAGAAAAAATTCTCAATCTGACATTATACAACAAAACTTTCTATCCTGACACACGATTATTAGTAAGAATCTTCCGATCATGCCATAACTTCATCTTTTCCTTATAAATCTGAGCATTTTCATAAGATTCATTCCTTATCTTTTCAAGCTCAATTAATTGCAATAATCTCTTTTTAGCAGCATATTTCAAATTAGAATTGAACTCTTTAATAGCCCAATATGCTTTATGCTCAAGTTCAATAGGGAAATGACAAGGTTTTCCAAAAATCAGCCTATATGGGGACATTCCTATAGGGGTTCTGTAGGCAGTCCTATAGGCCCATAAAACATAATCCAGTTTGATTGACCAATCCTTTCTGTTTGGATTAACAATCTTTTCCAATATTCTTTTAATTTCACGATTGGATAATTCAACCAAACCACTTGTCTGAGAATGATAAGCAGTAGCAATGCGATGATTCATATGATATTTCTTTGTTAGCTTCTCAATAATCGCATTTTTAAAATAACTTCCCCCATCTATTATGATTACTCTTGGTATTCCAAATCTGTAAAATATATTATTTCTTAAAACTTTGCAACACTTTGAGCGTCACATCGAGGTAAAGCAATAGCTTCAATCCATTTGGAAATATAATCTACTGCTATCAAAATATAAACATTTCCGAAAGATGGTGTAAATGGACCCATGAAATCTAATCCCCAAATATCAAATATTTCAACTTCCAACATATAATTGATGGGCATTTCATTTCTTCTAGAAATATTGCCTACACACTGACATCTATCACAATTTTTAATATAAGCATTCACATCCTTAAAAATTGTAGCAAATAAAATCCAGATTGTAAGATTTTATATGCAGTTCTTTCAACTCCAAAATGTCCCCCATAATTAGAATCATGACATTTTTGTATAATTTCATAAGTCTCTTCCAAAGGTATACATCTTTGAATTATAAGATCATTTCCTTATTTATATAAAAATGGGTCATCCCAAAAATAAGTTTTTGCATCAGACATAAATTTTTTCTTTTTCTGGTATGTCAAACCATAGGGTATAATATTACTGACAATAAAGTTTACTATGTCGGCATACCACGGAAAAAGCAATTCATTAATAGTGAATAATTTTTCATCAGGAAAATGTTCATTAAATTTTTCAGCATCACAGATAAATTTTTCATTTTCAAGCCTGGACAAATGATCAGCAATTTGATTATCGTAACCCTTCCTATCTACTATCTCAAAATCAAATTCTTGCAAATGAAGAATCCATCTAATCAATCTCGGCTTCGCATCCTTCTTCTTCATTAAATATTTGATAGCAGAATGATCAGTATGCTCCACACATTTAGTTCCAATTAAATATGATCGAAATTTATCAAATGTGAATACTATAGCTAATAACTCTTTCTCGGTAGTGGTATAATTAATTTGAGCTTCATTAAGAGTTTTACTAGCATAATAAATAACTTTGAAAATTTTTTCATATTTCTGACTCAAAACAACACCAATAGAATAATCACTAGCATCACACATTAATTCAAAAGGTTTTTCCCAATTTGGTGAAATTATAACAGGTGCAGTGATTAATTTTTCTTTTAATGTTTCAAAAGCTTTTTGGCAATTATCATCAAAATAAAAAAATGCATCCTTTTCCAATAATCGGCATAAAGGTTTCGTAATCTTTAAAAAGCAATTGATGTAACGCCTGTAGAATCCAGCATGAACCAGAAAACTTCTAATTCCCATTACATTGGTCGGGCAAGGTAAATCAGAGATAACTTGAATTTTTGCAGGATCTACCTCCAAACCTTTTTCTGAAATTCAATGTCCCAATACAATTCCTCCTGCTACCATAAATTGACATTTTTCCCAGTTAAGGACTAAATTAGTTTCTTCACAGCATTTTAGAACTTTAGTCAAATGTTCTAAACATAATTCAAATGAAATTCCAAACTCTGAAAAGTCATCCATAAAAACTTCAATCCCTTTTTTAATTAAATCACAGAAAATAACCAATATACATCTTTGAAATGTAGCAGGGGCATTACATAAACCAAATGACATTCTTCTAAAAACAAACGTACCATAAGGATTAGTAAACGTAGTTTTCTCTTGATCCTTAGGAACTTTTTAAATTTGGTAGTAACTAGTATATCCATCCAGAAAACAAAAATATTTATGCCCAGCCAGTCTATCCAACATCTGATCTAGAAATGGGAGTGGAAAATGATCTTTCCTAGTGGCAAGATTTATTTTTCTATAATCAATGCATATTCCCCATCCTGTAACTTTTCTTGTTGGAATCATTTCATTCTTTTCATTAACAATCACGGTTACTCCTTTCTTAGGAACACAGTGAATAGGACTAACCCATGCACTATCTGAAATAGGGTAGATAATTCCAGCATCCAACCACTTCAAAATTTCTTTCTTAACAACATCTTTCATGATAGGATTTAATCTCTTTTGGGGATCAACCCGAGGTTTGCAATTATCTTCCATAAGAATTCTGTGCATAGAAATTGAAGGACTGATTCCTTTAATATCAGCAATTGTTCATCCAAAGGCTTTCTTACGCTTCTGCAAAATTTTAAGGAAACTCTCTTTTTCTTTTTTAGTCAATTGAGATGAAATTATAACAGGCAAGGTTGAGGATTCACCCAGAAAAACATACTTCAAATGATCAGGAAGCATTTTTAACTCAAGTTCAGGAGGTTTTTCAATTGATGGACCATAGGATTCATCTTTTTTAGTCATATCCAACAATTCAAAGTTTTCATGAACATAATTTAATTCTTCCTCTTGAAAATCTTCAGAATGATGTAACTCCTCTTGTTTCTTATGTTCCAATTCTTCTCTCTCAGGTTTTTCTTCATAAGTTGACTTGAAATGACATTCACTCAAATATCTAATAATATCCATCCTAAAACATTCATCATCTTTACCTATTGTAGGATATTTCATCGATTTTGAAATATTGAATGTAACAGTTTGATCATTAACCCTCATCGTTAATTCCCCTTTTTACACATCTATCATTGCTCTGCCTGTGGCTAGGAAAGTTGTTCCAAAAATGATGGGTATCATTGCTTTACCTATTGAAGTAGTTGGGGTTATTTATCCTAATCCCAGTCTTTTGAATATTGATAGAGACATAAGGTTAATGCTTGGACCCAAATCACATAAAGCTTTTCCATAGAATCTGTCTCCGATTGCACATGGAATTGTGAAACTACCAGGATCTTTAAGTTTTTCAGGAAGCTTCTTCTGAATTATTGCACTGCACTCCTCACTGAGTGCAAATGTCTCATTATCTTCAAACTTCCTCTTTTTGTTGAGAATATTCTTCATAACTTTCACATAGCTTGACATTTGTTCTAGGGCTTCAGCAAATGGAATATTTATGGTAAGCTTCTTAAATGTCTCCAAGAATTTTGAAAATTTCTTATCCAAATTTTGTTGACGAAGTCACTGAGGAAATGCAGGTGGTGGCTCTTCCAAATTAATCTTATGTAGAGAAATTGGTCTTTCCAAACCTTTCGGAGCGTCCTCTTTTAGTTCTTCAATCCCTTCTTTCTCTACTTCAGTTTCTTTCTGAACTCTACCTTCCAACTCTCTTCCACTTCTCAGTTGAATTGCTTTTACATGCTCTTTATTATTTTCTCTTGGATTCACTTCAGTATTACTTGGAAGCAGTCCTTGGGATCTATTACATAATGAATTTGCAATTTGCCCCAATTGATTTTCAATATTTATGATGGTTGCTTCTTGAATTTGCAATTGATTTCCCATATGTGATACCACTTCTTCAATAGATGACTTCTTCTCCTTTAATTGTAAAGTATTGTTAAAACCTGAAGGATAGGTTAGTCTATAATTATTATTTCCTTGGTTGTTACAGTTCCCCAATGGGTTTACTTGGTGGTTCCTCCATTGTTGATTAATACCACCCTGATTGTTGGTATTCCAGTTAAAGTTTGGATGATTCTTCCAACTTGGGTTATAATAATTGGAATATGGGTTATTATACTTACTTATAGCATTCAAAGTTTCTGGTGAAAAATAAGAATCAACCATTTAGCCTAAGGAATTTCTTCAATCATGTAATTTGGCTGAGAAAAATTCATCTCAAATTTGTCTATCTTTCTTGAAATTGCAGTAACCTGATTTGCTAATATTGCAAAAACATCTTTGTCACGAACACTGCCTACCTTTTTAGGATTTAACCTTTCAGAAAGCCATTGAAAATTATTAGTAGTCATTTCTTCAATTAAAGCATAAGCATCGAAAAGCTCATTTAGACAATAATGATCCGACGACGGCATCGATAATTGATCTAAGAGATCCAACTAATCCATTGTAAAAGGTTTGAATTATTAAAAAATCTAGTATCGAATGATGTGGACACTTCCTGAGGAGATCTTTAAATCTTTCTCATGCTTCATATATTGATTCACCCTCAAACTGACAAAAGGATGTAATATCATTTCGCAACTTTGCAGTCTTCGATGGTGGAAAATATTTAGCAAGCAACTTTTGTGCTAAATCACCCCAAGTTCTGATAGATCCAAGTGCTATTGAATTTAATCATATCTTAGCTTTATCCCTTACTGAGAAAGGAAAAATTCTGAGTCTAATAGCATCATCCGAAACACCATATTATTTAAAACTAGCGCACAATCCTAGAAAATTAGCAAGATGTAAATTAGGATATGCAGTTGTTACTCCCCCAAACTAATTATTAGACACCATTTGGATAATAGCAGATTTAAGTTCAAAGGAATTAGCAATTACTGACGAGGTGTTGAATACTACCATGAAGTTCTTCCACTGTAGGGTTAGCATAATTTCTTAAAGGTCTGAATTCTTGATGGATGCCAACATTTTGATTTTGATGATTTACCATTTCTTGAATATTTTTATCTTTTTTCAGAATTTTTATTTTTTTTGATTTTTCTGATAATTCTTTCTAATTCAGAATCGTAAGGCACAAGTCTCTCAGAACCCGAACTACGTATACAACAATAAAATAAAACAAAATACAACACACTAAAAAAACAAAGAAAATTAAAATATTAAAATATTCTTAACTTTCTTTAAAAATGCAGTTTTAATTAATTTCCCCGATAACGACGCCAAAAACTTAATCCCTGATAAATATATGTGTACCAAAAACTAGTCTTCACACCGAATATATGTGCTGATGATTTAGATATGAAATATTATGATTTTATAATATGAGATACTACACAAGTATACGTATCATTTATCAAGTAATATAGGACTTTCTGATTAAGCCCCGAGATATCAAACCCATAGGGAAAAGTAAAAACTTTTTAAAGAATTAAGATAATTATACTTTTACTTTTTTTAATGACTTTTAAAAGTATGTTTTGATTTGAAAAACTTGAAAATTGTTTTTGGTATTTTTAATTAAAGCTAAGCAGTAAATGAAAATTATCAGAACTTTAAAATGCGGTATAAAATACTAGGAAATAAAATATCTTTTTCTTTCTCTTATAAAGCAGTAATAATTATGAAAGCATTGTTGTGGAAGTATTTAAATGTGTTGTGATAAATAGAAGCAAATTTATTCTTTACCCTTACTTGGTTCTATAAAGAACATTGGTTAATTTGAAAATTTAAAATCTTGAACATGGTTAGGTAGGGAAGATACCAGCTCTCACTCTAGAGTTCCCTCTATTCCCTCCACTTGGGGGCTAACTTCTCATAACAAAATTTAAAATATCAAACCATAATAGGGGGCTTTAGCCTGTCACTCCAAAGACCTCTAATTCTACTCCCCATTAAAAACATATCTCATAAGCATTCAATTATATGGACTACAATTCTCATCCATATAAATGGATGTGATTTATACCAATTGTTGTTTGAGACAATACCACATTGAATCTTACATAATCTCACTACAAATTTAACATCTTAACTGACCAAATTAAGAAGTAAATTAAGTTCATGGAATTAAATCTTCCCAACGTATTCCAACTTTAAACACTTATACATTCCACAACAATCCTACATATTTTAACTACTCTTTATTTAAGAAAGAAAAAGATAAAGAAAACTACTTAAAATTCATGGAGAAAACACAAGCAAACATTGATTTGAAAATAGAAATCATAAAGAAAGCACAACAATAAAAGCTAAATATACAAAATAGAAGTAAACACTTATATGAGAATCCTCTCCAAAAGACTTCGGAAGTTCCTTTCAAACTTGATTTTCCACAAGACAACACTACAGAGGTTGGCACCCAAATCTATTGACTCCAACTCTGATTTTAGACTTCAATAAAAACTAGATAAATGGATGAAAGTAAATTGGTGGAAAGAAAGTTTCACACCAAACTAACTAACTATAAACAATAAAACATTGAAAGTAAAACTCTTTAAACTAGAAGATGAAACTGAAAAATAGAAGAAACTCTTGAAAACTAAACTAAAAGACTAACTCTCACTAAAGAGATACATTTAAGACCCCACTCATTAGACTCTCATGACATAACTTTAATAATAATCCAAAAAGTGCCTTGGTGTCTCCTCAAATCATGTCCCGATTCAATGTATCCACCAAAAGATGCATCCCTTCATTCAAATTTGCCGCCAATGAGAAGTTAAGGAAGTCAACACCAAAAGTTGCTTCAAGCACCCCTTGAAATTGGCGCCAAAAATGAAGAAAATTCAATTTTTAACTGTGTCTGCTAAGCGCCGACCAGGCTGCGCTTAGCCGCCAAGGTCTAATTTTTCATTTTTTTTGCTCCAAATTTGATCCAATTTTTGCTCCTTTCATCATAATCTCTCATTTTTATTATACCTGCAAGAAAAACACAAAATACCTTCCATTACAGTGCAATATCATCAAATATAGGTATAAAATGTTTATAAAAACACTATATATTTTAGGTGTTTCACCTATGCACCACACATTTTGTTCCAATTTAATATGATCTGAATTTAGCAAAGGCAAATACTATAGCTTGTAACTCTCTCTCAATTGTGGTATAATTAATTTGAGCTTCATTAAGAGATCTACTAGTATAGTAGATCACTTTGAAAGTTTTATCATATCTCTGACCTAAAACAATTCCAATAGCATAATCACTTGGATCACACATTAATTCAAAAGATTTTTCCCAACTTGGTGAAACTATAACTGGTGCAGTGATTAATTTTTCTTTTAATGATTCAAAAGTTTTTATGCATTCTTCATCAAAATTAAAAATCACACCTTTTTCCAGTAAATGACATAAAGGCTTTGAAAGCTTTGAAAAGTCTTTAATATAATGTCTGTAGAATCCAACATGTCCTAAAAAACTTCTAATTCCCCTTAGATTTGTTGGGTAAGGTAAATTGGCAATCGCTTGAATTTTTGTAGGATCTACCTCAATACCTTTTTCAGATATACGATGTCCCAGTACAATTCCTCATGCTACCATAAATTGACATTTTTCTCGGTTAAGGACTAAATTAATTCCTTCACAGTGCTTAAGAACTTTTGATAGATGTTCTAAACATGATTTAAATGAAATTCCAAATACTGAAAATTCATCCATAAAAACTTTAATTTCTTTTTCAATTAAATCACAGAAAATTGCCATCATACATTGTCGGCATATTTTTAGGTTGTGCGTTTTATTTTTTAAAAGAGGTCGCCTACAGAAATTGTCAGCGAATTTTCAATTTAATTTAAATAAATAATTTAAAAAGTAGTATTTGATTTTAAATTTAAAAATTTTAAGATATGAAATCAAACTGATCTCACATCCCGAATAGTTTACATAAACGAGCACCGCACCACAAACCGTATATCTATCCCGAAGAATAGACACACTGCTTGATAATGGGGCTCGATTAGATAAACTAGAAAGGTTTGTGACATTCGTTTGGTACTGCGAACCAATTTTATAAGCCGACAAGTTCCCACGCTAATACAAAGAAATTAAGCAGGGTTTATATTATATGGGTTCTTAAAATTCCCTATAAGGGCAAGCCCCTATAGTTAATTACACTTAAGTGACGGGAATCACCTAAGAAAACTCTCGATAATAATCAGTAATTCTGCTATCAAGAATTTCAAAGTTTAAGTTTTCGAGGATTGAATTTTGGAATTTCAATAGGGAATGGATCAAATTTGGAACATTTTATTTTGGGAATTCAAAGGAAGAAAGGTAGGAGAAATCACAGATTCGAAGCGAACTTCGGTAATTTCCCGACTATCCTATTGTTTGGCTTGGATTTAGGAAGGCCCTAATGTTTATTTAATGTTTTGATCTTGCCAATTTTAATTAATTTGGACTTATATTTGTATGATAAAATCATAAAAATAGCCTTGAAGATGTGAGGGTTTATGTCGTACCAAACGACTACCTCGGAGTCCTAAGACCGGTTAGGGCTTCATTTACATGACTTGATCATGCAAATGAATTTAATTATACGAATGAATTAATCGTCCGGGAATTCAAGTTTTGTTGTTATCTTACTCTGAACTAGGACATTTGAATATCCTATGAGGGAAGTAACATTTCATTTAACGTTCTGTTTAGGAGTTATGACAACAAAAGCTTTCGAGGGCAAATTGATGTTAAATGGTTTGTGATTTAATTTAATTTCGGTTAACGGGTTTAAATTTGAAATAGTGTTCAAGTTGCTTCATATTTATTTTTGAATTTCTTTATGTTTTAGGTGATGTTATTTTTAATTCAATTTAATTTAACTTTAATTTAATTTAATTTGGTTTAGTTTTAATTTTAATTTAATTTAATTTGATTTTAATTTTAACTTGATTCTATTATTTAATTTAATTTAATTTAATTCAATTTAGTTTGATTTGATATGATTTAATTTAATTTAATTTAATTTGATTTAATTTAATTTAATTTAATTTAATTTAATTTAATTTAATTTAATTTAAAATTTAATTTAATTTGATTTAATTTGATTTAATTTAATTTAATTTTATTTTAATTTAAATTAATTTAATTTAATTTAAATTTTAATTTAATTTTATTTTTAATTTTAATTTAATATTTTATTTTTTATGTTTTAAAGATGATTTAATTGTAATTGTTAAAGTATTAATTTAATTGAAATTTTAAAAGGGTTTAATTTAAATAATTTAACTTTAATTTAATTTAATGATTAAGTCTTTTAGCATTTTAAATCTTAAATTTGGATTTTCATTTTAATTAGGAATTAAACATTATTGAGATGATTAATTTAGGGATTCTTAAACTAAAGAACAAATCTCTTCCTAATAATATCCCTATTTTAATAATTCCAATTTTATTATTCTTTCAAATTTAATAAATTATTTAATTAAGGTTTATTTTAATTATTTTTAAATTGTTTAGTAGATTTCTACCCTTTAATTATTTAAATTTCAATCATCCAAATCAGATTAGGATCAAATATTTTACTCTTTAATTTTATTAAGCCTAAAGTTTTAATTAAAGGTTAAAATTTTAATTACCATTTTGCCTTTCAAGCTTAATAATTTCATAACTCACTAAATTGAGCTCAAATGAATTTGAAATTTTTATGTAACTTCACTCATATGTCAATAAAGGCATTAGAGTAGAAAATGTGATTTTTCTGTATTTAATTTATTTATGTAATTATTTTTTTGTGGAAAATAGGGATTTCCAAGGAAAATTTAATAATATGACCAAGGGAAAGTTTCTGTCCTTAAGAAAATTATGGGACATTCCTAATGACTGAGAGGACCACTGGACCAATTTTGGTGATTTTTTGAATTATATTCTTTTTATTATAATTATTTTAAATTTTGGAGTATTAATTAATTTAAAAATAAAATAAAGGTTGAAAAATGAATTTTATATTTTTTAAAAATCTCTCTGATATCAAGGAAATCATAGAATCAATTTTTATAATTTTATAATTTTTCTTTGATTTATTAGAATTATTTTAGTGGAAATGCTAAAAAATACATTTTTTTTAATTTTAAAATTACCTTAGGGCTTTAAAATTTAATATCTCATCATATAGACCTAATAAAAATATGGGGTTTGTTCGTAAGTAATTAAAATTCAAAATGTGACATTTTGGTGAATTTTATTATTTTTGTGATTTTTATTATTTTTTAATTATTAATAATATTAAAATAATGCAAAAAATTAACTTTTTCAGAAAATTAAAATTTTTATTTTTTTAAATTCCCCTAATATCAGAGAGGCTCCAAAACCAATTTAGTGAATTTTTGAAAAGTATATTGAAAGTTATGAATTTTTAAAGTTTAAATTGGCTAAATGACTTAATCAACCCATTTAGTAGGGTTAACCAAGTCCAATTGACTTCAAATTTTTATGGTGGGTTCCTCTGATCCTAAAGATCAGTGGAGAATTGATTTCAAGTCAATTTGATGTATGATTAGCTCTAATTAATTAGGGACCTATTTTGGGTGTTTATGCCAATTAGGATTATTCCAAGTGGATTAATTCAAAACCTATTTTTTCTAGAGTCCTCTGGTCATAAGAAACATCACCCAATTTTCCTATAATTTATTTCACAACATGCTAATTATTGGATTTAAAATACTCAAACCAGCAACATGAATTTGAAAAATCAATAACTTCTTATAGGGATGGCCTCTGACCTTGAAAAATTCAAGGAATATTCCCAAGTTCAGAGGCTTCAAAAGCCCTATGGTCTCATGTCATGGTGAATTTCCTATATACATGGAGAATTAAAACAATGCAGAGAGTAAATAAATCATTAAAAATAAAATACTTGATGAAATTAAATGATTTCTTTTCCACATTATTCTCCTCTCGTTCACCGAGCGAAGGGTATTTTTATTTTATTTTTTTGATTTTCCTACACAAAGTTATGCATTTTTGAGGTTTAGGGAATTAAATAAATAAGAAAATCCCTATTTTTCTATTTATCCGAATCGGCGCCGCGTCAACCTTAGCATCCCCGAACAGCCACGCGGCGCTTTCTGATTCGACGCCGCCATCCGACTCAGCGCTCCAGGAGCCCGCTGTATCGTTCCGTCTCCTCATCCGGCGGATCCTGGCCGTCCGTCCGCGCGTGTATTAAATGAACGGCATCCGTTCATCGTCCCCAAGCCTCCTAGCCTGAGAACCGTCCACACTAAATCCTTAATATCTCACTCAATACTTAACTGATTTTCGTGTTCTTGTGCTATATGGATTCGTCTTGAAGAGACGAATACATCTATACGGTGATCATGCATTGAAATTAAGGCATTTGAAATGGAGAATCTCCAGAAGCTCGGGATAAAGAGTTAGCTCATACCTTTGCTCGCAGAAGTGTGGCTTCGATCCGAGGGTTGTGTCACTTTCGATTGCGTCCCGTGAAGCTCCGAGATGAAGTCTCCTGGTCCGGTGAATTGTCTAGTAAGATTTCGACCACGGTAGATTACAAAGCTTGGAGTCCGGAACGGATGGGTGGCCCGGAGAGGGGCTTTTGCTGGTGGACTTCTTCCCTCGGTGCAGTGAAGGTGTAGGACCAATCGATTTAGGGATTGGTCCACTGTGAAGAAGTGTCCCGGTTTTTGTCTTGAAGTTTGAACTCGAAATTGAGCTCGCCTAGAGGAATTGGGGTCGGAATCTAGTGGGAATCAAGTACTCTATGTGTAGAGAGTGGTCCGGAATGATTTTGGCGAGTTTCCTTAAGGTTGGTTCGACACCTCCTCCATGGCCGAGAGATGGGGTGTTTAAGTAGGGGAGGGTGGAGGGCCTCCAGGGGGCTTAAGGCTTGGGATCGCTAGCTTAGGTCGAGGAAGAACGACCATGGTGGCCACTGGGCATGGGGCAACTCAGCAAGGTGGAATTTCAATGCTTGGCTCCTTCCCATGTCTCGGCCATGGTGTTTTCCGGCGGCTCGGGTGGCTTCCCAGCAGGCAAGGGTCACCCTCAAGGTCAGGGAGGTCAGGGGTTGAAGTTGGTGAATTCAATTGAAGCCTTACATGTGTAAAGTGGTTGGATCAAAATGGCATGGGGAGGTGGCTTCTTTTGCACTTGGTTTGGTCAACCCATGGAAATGGGCTTGGTTCACCTCCCCATGGCTGACTTGGGCTGAGGGAGGATCAGATGAATCAGCTAGGAAAGGGTAGAGAAGTCACCATCCATGAATATTTTGATTAATCATGGATTAAGGTGAAGCATTAAAAGGGTTAAAACTTTTTTAAGGGGGCTTAAAAGAGGCTCCTCCTTTTGCCATTAATGGTTTGGTCACATGTCAAACCTTCCATGGCTTCATGTGGCTTGTCCATGGCTTGCATGTGGCTTCATTTGGCTTATCCTTGACTTAGGAAAAGTGGATCCATTTATATGAAAAAGGAATTTGGAGATTTTGGCAATTTAGTGAAAAATTTAGATGGTGCTTGATTTAGGTTGATTTGATGATTGATTTGGGACTTAGGAATTGATTTTAATTGAATGCATGATGAAGAAGAGTGTCATATGGGCTTTGAATGAATTTTGGGCCTTTGAAATTTAGTGAAGATGGGCTTTTAAAATGGTTTAGAGAAGTGGGCTTTTAGATTTCAAAATAAATTTTAGGATGAGAATTTTGCAAAGTATTGGGTCCAATAAGTGTTGAATTTAATTTAGGAATGTTTCATGAATGATTTGGAACAAATTTGAAGTGTTTTGGGCTTGAATTGGGTTGAATTTGGACCTCTTTGGTAAATGGGCCAATGTAGGTCAAATTGGGCTAACTTGGGCCAATGTTGGGCTAGGGCTCAAATTGATGTAAAATTAATGTTGGGAAATGTTTATGGGAATGTTTCAAAGAGGTTTTGACTTTGGTTGGGTTTTGATTTTGGGGTTTGGGCTTATTTGGGTTAGGTTTGGGTTTAGGTCAAAATTGGGCTTTTTGGCTTTGGGTTGAATTTGAGTGGGGTTTGAGTCGAAATTTTGCATAAATAATGTTAGTGTTTTGTTTGTGGGGATGTTAGGGAAGGTTTAGAAAAGGTTTGGGGTTAATTGGAGTTGAATTGGGTTAGTTTGGGTTAGGTTTGGGTGATGGGTCCAAATTGGGCTTTAAGGCCAAAAGTGAAGTTGGATTCAAATGTCAATCAAATTGGACTTGGATCTGATCTAGATTGGTGTTGGGAATGATAAATTTAAGTTTGGAACTGAATTGGACCAGAATTTGGGTCAATTGGGTAGGTTTGGCTTGACATTGGGTTCATTTTGGGTTAAAATGGGTCAAATTGGGGGTTTTGACAAAAGTAGGGTAAATTGACAAAATTGGCCCATGGTGTAGTTAACCAAATGAAATTGGGAATATTTGGGATTTTCTGGAATTTTCTGGGAATTTTACGAATTTTTGGATTTTTTGGTCGAAGAGGGTATTTTGGGTATTTGGAGGGTATTGGGAGGTATTTTTGGAATTTTTGGTATTTTTGGTTATGGGTGATCAACTTGATTGGTGAGGAAATGTTCAAGGTTAATTTTGGAAAATTTTGGGTGATTTGGAAATTTTGAAAAATTTGGGTAATTTCAAGGGCTTTTGGGTAAAGCTAGACGGATTCCGGGGTCGAAAATTGAAAATTTGCAAAATTGAAGATTGGGTAATTGTAAGTGGAATGAAATCATTTTGGTTGAGCCATGAAGCCATATCAAGCCCACATGAGCCATGAAGGGACTCATTTGAGGCATCCACTATGTTGTTCCTAACCTTCTTAGCCAAGGGCTTAGGGGTTAAGGACCATCCATATGAATCACCTTTATGAGTCAGGAGGTCAAGTTAGGTATGGGTGTGTTTTTAGAAGGTGTGTGAAAGTGTAGTGTATCGGTGTAGTGTGTGTAAGTCAGCCCTTCACCAGACCAGGCCACCCAGGGCAGTCCTAAGGCCAAAGAGTCCTATAGGAACTCATCCTTTATACTTCCACATTTGATTTCAACCCTCTAGGTGATTAGGGGTCTACGAGTCGAGTTTGTGGAGTTTGCGGGGAGTTAAGAAGTGGTTTGAATTTCTAGGTGGTGGGTCCCAATTCTAATCCTCTAAGATAGTCAAAGGAAAAGCCTAAGGCTAGATCCTAAGTACTAAAGAGAAGAAGAGGAGACCTCATGAAAAATGAGGTCAACATACATCTCTGAAATGTAGCAGGGACATTACATAAACCATAGGGAATTCTTCTAAAAGCAAATGTACCATAAGGACTGTTAAACATTGTTTTCTATTAATCCTCAGGTGCAATTTGTGTGTGGTGATAACCAGTATATCCATCCAGAAAACAAAAGTATTTATGACCGTTAGTCCATCCGACATCTGATTTAGAAAGGGTAGTGGAAATTGGTCTTTCCTTGTGGCAAGGTTTAATTTTCTGTAATCAATGCATTTTTATCACCATGTAAGTTGTCTTGTTGGTATTAATTCATTCTTTTCATTAACAGTCACAGTAACGCCTCCTTTCTTAGAAACACGGTGAATAGGACTAACCCATGCACTATCTAAAATAGGTTAGATAATTCCAGCATCCAACCACTTTAAAATTTCTTTCTTAATAACATCTTTTATGATAGGATTTAATGTCATTCAAGGATCAGCCCGAGGTTTGCAATTCTCTTCCAAAAGGATTCCATGCATACAAATTGAAGGACTGATTCCTTTAATATCAGCTATTATCCATCCAAAGGCTTTCATATATTTCTTTAGAACTTCAAGAAAACTCTCTTCTTCTTTTTCAGTCAATTGAGAGGAAATTATAACTGGCAAAGTTGAGGAATCACCTAAAAAGACATATTTTAAATGAGTAGGAAGCATCTTTAAATCAAGTTCAATAGTTTTTCAATTGACGAACTAAAATATTTATCTTTTTCAGTCATGTCTAACAATTCAAAATTTTCATGAGCATAATTTAAATCTTCCTTGTAAAAATCCTCATAATGTTGTAATTCTTCTTCTTGCTCGTGTTCCAATTTTTTACTTTCATATTTCTCTTCAAAAGTTAACTTGAAATGACATTCATTTAGATATTTGATAACATCCATTTTGTAGCATTCATCATGTTTACCTCTTGTAGGATATTTCATTAATTTTGAGATATTTAATGTAACAGTTCGATCATTGACTCGCATAGTAAATTCCCCCTTTTGCACATCTATCATTGCTCTGCCTGTGGCTAGGAAAGGGCTCCCTAAAATTATGGGTATCTATTTATCTTCCTCCATATCTAGCACAATAAATCTACAGGAAAGATAAATTGATCCACCTTCACTAAAACATTTTCTATAACTCATTTAGGATATGTGATCGAACAATCTGCTAATTGCAGAGTTACTGTAGTTGGGGTTGTTTCTCCTAATTCCAGTCTTTTGAATATAGATAGTGGCATAAGGTTAGTGCTTTCACCTAAATCACATAAAGCTTTTCCATGAAATCTGTCTCTGATCGCATATGGAATTATGAAATCACCAGGATCTTTAAGCTTTTTAGGAATCTTATTCTGAATTATTGCATTACACTCATAACTAAGTGCAACAGTTTCATTATCTTCAAACTTCCTTTTTCTGTTGAGAATATCCTTTATAAATTTCATATAGCTTGACATTTGTTCTAAGGCTTCAGCAAATAGAATGTTGATTGTAAGCTTCTTAGATATTTTCAAGAACTTTGAAAATTGCTTATCCAACTTTTGTTGTCAAAGTTTCTGAGGAATGGATGTGGTGGCTTTTCTAAATCAATCTTAAGTGGAGATATAGGTCTTTCCAAACCTTTCGAAGCATCCTCTTTTGGTTCTTCAATCTCTTTTTGAACTCTACCTCCCAACTCTCTTCTACTTCTCGACTGAATAACTTTTACTTGCTCTTTATTCTTATCTCTTGGATTTACTTCTGTATTACTAGGAAGTGTTCCTTGGGATCTATTACTTAATGAATTGACAATCTGTTCTAATTGATTCTCAATATATTTTATTGTATCTTCTTGACTTTGCAATGGATTTCCCATTTGTAACACCACTTATTCTATAGACAACTTATTCTCCTTAAATTGTGAAGCATTGTTAAAACCTAGAGGATAGGTTGTTCTATAATTATTATTCCCTTGGTTGTTCCAGTTCCCCAATGGGTTTACTTGATTGTTCTGCCATTATTGATTACTACCACCCTGATTATTATTATTCTAGTTAAAGTTATGATGGTTCTTCCAACCTAGATTATAATAATTCAAATATGGGTTATTAGGCTTATTTATGACATTCAAAGTTTCTAATGATGTTTGAGAATCAACCATTTGGCCTAATGAATTTTCTTCAATCATTGAAATTAGCTGAGAAAAATTCATTCCAAACTGGTCTATCTTCCTTAAAATTGTAGCAACTTGATTTGCTAGCATTACAAAAGCATCATTTTCATGAATATTGGCTACCTTTTTGGGATTTAACCTTTCAGAAGGCCATTAAAATTGTTAGTAGCCATTTGTTTAATTAAAGTATAAGCGTCAGAAAACTGTTTAGACATCAATGAACCACCAGCAGCAGCATCGATAATAGATCTAAGAGATCTAACTAATCTATTGTAAAAAGTTTGAATTATTAACCAATTTGATATCAAATGATGTGGACACTTTCTTAGGAGATCTTTAAAATGTTCCCATGCTTCATAAATAGTCTCCCCTTTAAACTGATAAAAAGAAGTAATGTCATTTCTAAGCTTCGCAGTCTTTGATGGTGAAAAATATTTAGCAAGGAATTTTTGCACTAAATCACCCCAAGTTCAGATAGATCCAGGTTCTAATGAATTTAACCATATATTAGCCTTATCCCTCAGTAATAAAGGAAAAAGTCTTAAGTCTAATAGTATCGTCCGAAACACTATCGTATTTAAAAGTTGCACACAATTCTAGAAAATTGGCAAGATGTAAATTAAGATCTTCAGTTGGTGCTCCCCCAAACTGATTATTAGATACCATCTGGATAAAAGTAGGTTTAAGTTCAAATGAATTAACCACTACAATATCATCATGTTCATCTACTATAAGATTAGCATAATCTCTTAAAGGTCTAAATTTGTGATGGATTTTAACATTTTGATTCGCCATTTATTAAATATTTTTGTCTTTTTCTATATTTTTAATTTTTCTGATTTTTCTTAGAGTTCTTTCTAATTCAGAATCGTAAAGCACAAGTTCTTCAGAACCTGAACTACACATACACAATTATAAAAGAAAATAAAATAAAACACACTAACAAAAGCAAGGAAAAGTAAAAATTTTATTTTTCTTGAGTTTTCTTTAAAAAATATTTTAATTAATTTTTCCGCCAACGACGCCAAAAACTTGATCCTCGAATATTTATGCTCACATTTTACACTTTATATTTCTTCTCAATGATAATATCTCTTTCTTTACAATGACACCCAAAAATTGATTCTCAGGCAAATAGAAAATCAAATTTAATTATTTTTAATATGAGATTCTACGCAAATATACGTATCATTTATCAAGTAATATAAGACTTTCTGATTAAGCCCCGAGATATCAAACCCACAGGGAAATGTTCTAAAAATTTAAAGAAAGCAAAAAAATAAATTTTTACTTTTCAAAATGATTTTGCAAGTTATGTTTTATAATTAAAAAGTTTAAATGCTTTTTGCTAATTTTTTAGAAAAAGTAAAGTAAGCAACTAAAATTAATAAGACTATTAAATGATATGAAAGTAAATGAGAATAAACTATCTTTTTCCTCTTCCAATGAATCAGTAATAATTATGGAATTTCATTGTGGAAGTATCTAAATGTGTTGTGCCAAATATGAGCAGTTATATTCTTTACCCTTACTTGGTTCTATAAAGAACATATGTTAATCTAAAGTTTTGAAATCTTGTAGATGGGTTAGGCAGGGAAGAAACTAGCTCTCACTCTAGAGTTCTCTCTTTTCCCTCCACCTGAGGGCTAACATCTCATAAAAAAACTTAAAACATCAAACCAAATTGGGGGCTTTAGTCTGTCACACTAAAGTCCTCTAATTCTACACCCATTGAAAAACATATCTCTCTATTTATTTGCACTCAACTATATGGACTACAATTCTCACCCATACAATTTCATGTGATTCACTCCAATTATTGTTTTAAGACAATACCGCATTTGTTCTTACATATTATCACAAGAAATTTTAACATCTCAATTGGCCAAAACAAGAGGTAAATGAAGTGCAAGGTAGTGGAATCATTACAACTTCTTCCAACATTAAACATCTATACTTCACACAAATTCCTTCCATAATTTAATTACTTCATTATTTGAAAGGAAAAGGATAAAGAAAACTACACAGAACTCATAGAGAAAATGCAAACACAATTTGATTTGGAAGTAGAAATCAAAGTGAAAACACAACAAGTTTTACTTTAAAACTAAATGTAAAAACAAAGATAATAACTTATATGAAAATTCTCCCCAAAAGACTCTTGAAGTTCCTCTGAAACTTTTTCTCTCCACTAAATAACTCCTTAGGGGGTGGCGCCCAACTCTAAAAATTCACTCTCCTAAATTCTAATACAAACTATGATAAAGTAATGTGGAAAAGTAAAGAAAGTATGACAAGAAGAAGACTCTCTTTCTTCATCTTTCCCTTCAACCACTTCAAGCTTTTCTCCAACTTCTCCCGCCAATACTTCCTTTCAAAACTCTTCTTCTTTTCTGATCTTCAAGTCTTCATTTTAATATTTCTTCAAAAGGTGCTTTGTTGTGTCTTCAAATTATGTTTAAATTCAATGTATCAACTGAAGGATGCATCTCTTCATTCGAATAATAGCCCAAAAGAAGTTAAAGAAGTTTAATCCAAAAGTTGCTTTAAAAATCCCTTGGAAATGGTGTCAAATTTCATTCAATTCATCACTTTTAACTGTCTCACCTATGCACCAACCATCGCCACTTAGGCGCCAGAGGATAATTTTACACACCTTTCATTTTTACTCTAAATTTGATCATTTTTTGCTCCTTTCATCACAATCACTCATTGTAATCATACCTTCAAGAAAAAAATGCAAATACCTTCCATTAAAGTGTAATATCATCAAAAATAGGTATAAAAATGTGCATAGCACTATATTTTTAGGTGTATCAACAATAGAATTGGTAGCCACCACTATGGCCTTGGCTTTCTTGAGTGTGGGGAAATCCTGCTTGTCTTTTAATATGAACTCAACTGCAGGCTTTTCTATCTCTGGGACAGCTATCTTCAGAACGAAATAAGGTGCTTTCCCGAGTATGACTTCAACCTCTTAGAAACCAGTTCCAAAATTAATGACTAAGCTCTGGTAGCAGCTTTGTCGTGGGGGGTCCCCCATCGAATGAGAAAATCAGCTTCGGTGTCGACATTGTTCGGTCATTTGAAGATTTTGAAATGTTAATGGTGTCTTATGCTTTGAATGTTCAGTATGAAATTGTCTTGTGAATTGGGTATTCTCTTTTGAAATTTATGAGTTTAGTTTCAAACTTGTATTTTGTTTTATTTTTTAAGATTAAAGATAAGTTTTGTTGTATTAAGCGATTTTCAATCTTTCTTTGAACTTTGACAAACTTTGCTTTTGTTTTGAGTTTAGATGAAGAATTAGAAGGGTGAAGTTTTAGCCTAATTTTCTTGTGACAAGTAAAACTTAAAAAGGGGAGATAAACCAAAAATGAAGTGTTGGAACCAATTTGAGATTGGAGAGGGGTTCACATCACATCAATTTTTCTTTGATAAACTTCACTGACCGCTCCCAACCAACCACACCTATTGGGGGTCCAACCCAAACTAGAACCTATAGATTTTAGAACCCCACTGTTTAAGGATAGTTAAACAGATGGCTCCAAAATGCAAAAAAGGGTTAGCCATACCTTCATGAAATTGAAATGAGCAAGGTATGTCAATGGAAGAATAATAGTCTAGCCCATGAGGGACACGAGCATAGTACCGATGTATGAAGAAAAATCCTCCTAATAAAAAATGGAGAGAAGATTGCTAATCCCAGGCAGATTTGCCAAATTATGTCTGTCACAATTTAAAATTTATCGGTCGCTGGAGCGACTTTTTTAATTTTTCAAAATTTATGAACTCAGATTTATACATATTGATTTAGTTTTCTATTGAGTCACACAAGTAAACACAAGTATATGTATCACTCAAGTAACACAGAGCTCTAGTGGAGTCCTAGATATCAATATCATAGGGTGGCAATAAATTTTATGGTGTAGCACAGAAATCACTTCTCGAATCACAGGACAATTGCAAGTAAATTACAATTTTTAAAATAGATACAAACAGTTGTAATTACTAATTCTACCAAAGTACGTTCTAACCTTCTAGCAAGTTAAACTAACACAAGACTAAATTTATAACAAAGTTCAGTCATAAGAAAGAATCTTTAATTGTATCAAATAGATCAGTGATGCAAATGTATTGTTCCAAATAAGATAATTTTTGTGACATAGATCAGTGATGCAAATGTATTATGCCAAATAGGAGCATTTCTATTCATTACCCTTTTCCAAGCGCATAAAAAACGTTGACTAATCTTAAGTTCAGTCCCCAAATCCATGGTTAGGCTAAGAGGATACTGGTTCTCACTCCAGAGCTCCCACTTCCCTTCCCCTGAAGGCTAACTCTCGCTTTAGTTTCCAAACCCTAGGACCAAATTGAGGATTTCAACCTATCACTCTGAAATCTTTAATTCTACGCCCATCAAAGTATATTTCCTTATTTATTTGCACTCAACCCCCATGAACTACGTCACTCATTCATGGACATTGAATGTGTCCTTCATTTTTTTGTGGAACTCATAATCATTTAGAAACATATGTTTCCCAAAAAGTTTTAACAATTTAATTGGCCAGATAAAAAAGTAAATGAAGTACAAAGTGAAAAGGTCACACAATTTCTCCATAACAAATCGACACATCATTTCCATATCACAACATCAACACATCATATGAAAAGGAGGAAGACAAAGAAATGTAGTCAATACTCATGAGAAAAAAGATGATAAAACATGGATTATATATATATAAAAATGTCATACAAATAGAGTAAAGAAAAGACAACTTATATCAAACTCTTCACCAAACGAATCTCAAGGAATTCCTTTGAATCCTCTTCTTTCTTCACAATAACAAACAATTCTCTCTTTAGATAAGTAAGGAAGAAGAAATGTTCACTTTCCTCTTCTCCTACACTCCTTAAAAGAGAACACACAAACCCTAGATTTAATAAACAAAATGAAAAGACACATTCACTCTTCACTCTCACACTCTAAAATTCTCTCCCCTCTCTAATTTGGCTCCAAAGTAGTTTAAATCTGGACATAACTGATTTCCCAAGAGTTTCTTCAAGCATCCCTCCAAAATTCGGCTAAATAAATTGAATCTAGTTTGATTTCGGGATAGGGCGCGGTTCGGCACAAGATAGGGCATCGTTCGGCGCTATTTTTTGGCTTTTGATCTAAAGGCTGGTGACAGCGTCGTTTAGCGCTAGTTCAATAAAATGCACATTTGCCCCATTTTTCTCCAAATTTGCTCCTTTTCACTTCCTTTTGCTCCAAAGACCTAAAATCATTGTATCGGTAAGAAATTATGAAAAATACATTTTCTTAAAGTGCAATATCATCAAAAATAGGTATGAAATGGAAATTAAAAAATATCAAATTTTCAGTGGATCAAGATTCCCCAAAACTTAACTATTACTTTTCCTCAAGTAATTTTAATTACCACATAAAATAATGATCCACTGGAATAAACTTTCTTTCTAGAATATCATAATTTTGACTTAGATAAGTACAATAGTAAAATTTTCAGAAGAATCTTTGAATAATTCAAGTAAATTCTCAGGGATAAGACTATCAAGTAATCAAGTATAAGAGTTCTAGCCTTCTATTCATTTCAAAAATGACTGTAGATTGTCCAATTATGGCACTTATAAGGATTACATGAAAAGAAGTTTATGAAAATACTACTAGTAAAGATGCTAATCCATACATATAAGTTCAGAAAAGTAATTAAGTTTTTTCCCTTTAGGTAGGTCCAAGTGAAGCCAGTTTTTGATTAGACATCTCCTCAAGCTTCTCCTCACTTTTTTTCTTTTCTTTTTCTTATTTTCTTCTTTCTCTCTCTTTTTTCTTTTTCTTTTGTTTTTTTGCTTTTTTTCAAGTGAGAATTACTGTATCTGGATAGCCTTTAATAATTTTAAACTTCACCCTTTTCACCCTAAATTTAAAATTTACCACAATCCTTTACCTTATAGGCATTTCTTTAGCTTATTATTGATTCATCATAGAGTCTCAATCCTTTCCTTTCACATAAAGTTTTAGGATTCTTAATACTCCAAATATACATTTTTTCTTACTTTAAATAGTTGACTATGGTCCTATTCTCTTATACCAAATATCTCAGCCTACAAAATTACTTCTCAATACCAAATACATTCATTCAATTTCACAAAAAACTTAAATAAAATCAAAATACAGTTATCTGAAATTGAGTCCTATCATAGGAAATCATGTTAATAATTTTGAAAATACATTTAAATGAGAACAATAAATAGTTAATTCTTTCCCTCCCCCAATCTTAAATTTTTGAAAATTAATACAATTAATATGGTAAGACTGAAAAGATCTAAACATATATAATTCATACCACAATATGTTGGGCTTTTCATATCGTTTAGGCAGGATTTCTTCATAAATTAGAACAGTAGGCCTGAAATAATTAAGAGCATTTCTATACACAAATATAGGATAGAAATTTGTAAGGGAAGAAGTATAAAATCTCAAAACATAAAACACCAACTAAGCACATAACATTTACATCCAACTATTACTATCACAGATAAACTAACAAACTAAACACATGTAAAGTCCACTATCACATCACATTCATCACAATTATACATAAAGTTTGCTACAAACACAACCAAATACAAATTACATCATAGATACAAATCAGAGAGACTCTTAGGTACATCACAAATACATCTACTAATACAAAATAAATTTAAAATAAAAATACAAAAACAGCCAATCATCATCTGCAGGCGCTCCACCATCATCAGGTTCGTCAGGCTCGTATGGAGTATACTCAAGGTATGTAGGAAATATAGCACTAGTGTTTCCCCTAAAAAATCTCATCTGTGCATCATGATAAGATATCTCATATTCTCGCCACCACACTTGAAAATCATCATTTATCTTATTCCTCACTTCAAGTCCGTCTCCACTGGTATTTAACTTTTTTAACTGATCCATAACATCATGCAGAGTAGGTTTCCTAAATGTAGATGGTCTCTCATGACTAGAAGAAGATTCATCAGTTTTCTTACTCCATTTACATCCTACATGGGCTTCATAGGTGTTCAAATTTAGTTTACTAATGGGCTTCAGGGGATGGACTACCTCATCATTATCTTCAGTTGCTACACCTGACTGAATACACAAGGTATGAATCAGGCTGGGATGTCCTAGTCCACATGTGGTCTCTCCTTTTGAACTTGTCAAAATACTCTTATGAATAATAGCCCCAATATTAATATTCTTCATGTTCTGAATACGATAATTCGTAATGCACTCTATCTACGATAACCTCACTGTGATGGCTAGTAGGCAGAAGTATTGCAGAAATGAAATAATGCCAGACTTTCGATATAGGATTCAAAGTAGAAAGGGAGAAATTAGCTTTTTGTTTCTATTTAATATTCCATTCCCCTTTTCCATCAGTCAAATAGTTCATGATCATATTCAATGCTTCATTAGTAACAGGAAAATTTTCGTATTCACGTATGAAGGGTTCTCTCAACTGATAAAATGCATTGATGCAGGTGGGGGTAAATTCAACCATTTGTCCTATAACAAGGATCTATTAGTCTCAGAACAAAATAAATTTGCCTAAAATTCTCTCACAATCCTCAGTATCGCTTTAGCAGTAAAATAATAAAAATTTTCCTATTGACAATTTGCAATAAGTTCGTCAACACACCTCCAAGATTATCTAATCACACCTCCAGGAATATCTAAGGCTTTCTCTTGAATATACTTCTTATTGCTAAGAAATGTATTGAAGCGGGAATAAGCCTTAAAATTCACAAATTTACTCTCATCGTAATCAAATTTTCTATTCCCCTTAGCCATTCTTGGAGCCATTTGTCTAAAAATATCAAATTTATTCAAATCAATTTCAAAATTGCAATATAATGTACTCCAAAGTAAATTTAAATAGATAAGAACTCCAATACCATGGAAAATCTCCAAATTTTCTCTTAAAACCTCAAAATTCAAATCTTCTTAATGCAGGAGATTGTCATGGTCAAAATAAAAAAAAATTAGTTTAAAGTGTAGCTCTTACCAAAAGAAGATGAAATCCGAACATTTCCGGCCACAAAATTGCTTCAAATCCAAATGCAAGTGAGCCCTAGGTACAAAAATCGGTCTTGGCTGGAGGTAGAAGATGATGGTTTGGGCAAAAATGGTGGGTCCTGGGGTTAAATCGAGAAATTTTAGGGTTTAGGGCCTTTTTCTGGTCGAGCGCAGTCCAGTGCTGGTGATAGCGGTGTTCAGCACTATTTTCTACTCTCAAGGCCAAACTCTTTGTCTTTTCATGCGGTTCGGCACTGGTGGCAGCATCGTTCGATGCCAGTTCAAAAACTGGGCTTCTGACTTTCTTTTGCAAATTCGATCTTTACAAGTCCGCTCCGACGTCTAATTAGTCCAATTAAGCATTGAATAACATAGTAAAAACATGTCAAATGATATTTTTAAAATTTAAAACATCACTTTGATATATAAAATCTAAATTATAAACACATTCAAATAACACTAAACGCTAGCCATAAAATTCTAAAATTCAGCGTTGCTCAACGAAGAAAACTAAAAAAGAAAGCAAGTCCTAATATAACATACAAGCAAAGCAAAGCAATCAGTTCTAATACATAAACACAGAAATACAATAATTAAGTCTTCATTCTTCCTCAGAACTATCATCAGCTCTTAAATCTCTAATTGATTGAACATGAACGACCAGATTGTAGAATGGACGAAACAAGAATTCTTCAGTAGAATCTTCCTCAATCCAACCTATTCTTCTCACATACGTATCAAACTTCCTTTAAGGTACCCAAAATGATAAAAGTGTTCCTTCATTCTCCAATCCAGATGATCAAAGAAGTCAAATAGATTGTTGATTGCATTGATCATGTGTTGAACTTCCTTCTCCAATTTCTTAATTTTCTTCAAAATGATCTATGAAATTTCAGGAAAGTAAGGATGAATAGGTGTCAAACTCTGAGATGGTTGATCTTCAATGATACTCATGTTATTCATATCACCAACTGTCAGGTTACTAATTTCATCTGTTGGGTCAATAGACTTCTAATTTAGAATTACTCTTTCCCAATTCTCATATGGCACTTGTGATTGACTAAAGAGGAGAAATATGGTGTAAGGATGTCCAAGCCCATAATTTGATCCATGCACTATCAATCCCAAGAAAGATTTAACAATTATCGAACCAACATCAATAGGCATCCCCATTTGAATACAATAGTTCAAAATAGTACATTCCTTAGTTACTTTTCTGATTTTCATTGCTGTAAGCAATTTTGTACATATAAAATAATATAAGTGCTTCGATGTAGGATTTAAAATTGTAGTAAAAAAACTTACATATCTGTTATCTCTTATCTCCCATTCATCACTTTCATTCGTCAATTATCTGTATATATCATTCATGTTGTCCTTGGTTGGGGCAAAGTTTGAATAGTGGCAGATCAACACATTCTCAATCATGTATAAATCATTAATCTTTGCAGGAGTAAATGGAACAAACCTACCTCATACATAGACTGATCCTTGGTTGATTCCATGAAGATTTACGTAAAACTCCTTCACAACTCAGACAACTAGGCGGTAGTAGTATAAACAAATACTGCCCAACATCTCTGAATAATGATTTTATCAATTTGAGTAGTAGGAGAATTCGTACCTCGATTTACAAAGCCTCACTCTATATTCAACCTCATCTTTGATATATTCTTGTTGAAAATACATTGCACTTCTAAACTAATGAACTTTCTACAGTTGAAAACTTGAAATCTTGAAGTTTCTATCAAGTTGGAATCCATTTAGATGAGATTTGGGATCTTCCTTTTTGTTCCTCTAGTAGTTCCTGTGTCTAGGGCAGTTTTTAGGAGTTCAAGTGGAACAATTGCAGCCTAGAACTGCCAAAACTCTAATATAAAGAAGAAAAATTATTTTCCGAACAACAGCGCGGTCTGGCGCTGATAACAGCGCCGTTCGACACTAGTTTAAATTTTATCAAACTTCTCTTTGTCCAAATTCATTCTAAACTTCAATTTGATTCATTTCTTTAATGTTGTTAATGATATTAAAGGAAGATTAGGACTTAATTAAGTAACAAACAAACATAAATAACACATCAAACAAGCAAATACTAATTAACTGTGGGTTGCCTTCCACAAAGCGCTTGGTTTAACATCATCAGCTCGACATAACTTCAAGTTATTCATGTTGATCCAACATTAAAACCTCTTTAAAATTAGGTTTATTTCCTTCAAAATATGGTTTTAATCTTTGCCCATTAACTTTGAATATTCTTCCAGATTTAGGGTCTTCGATAATCAAAGCTCTAAATTGATTGATTTTTAAAACAGTTAAAGGTCCTGTCCTTCCAGATTTCAGTTTCCGAGGGAATAATTTCAATCTTATATTGTATAGTAAAACTTTTTGTCATTGTTCAAATTCCTTTTTAACAATCTTATGATCATGCCATATTTTTCTTCTCTCCTTGTATATTCTATCATTGCCATATGATTCATTTTTGATTTCTTCCAATTCATTCAATTGCAACAGTCTTTTCTCACCAGCGTCTTTCAAATTAAAGTTTAATTTCTTTATCGCCCAATATGCTTTATATTCTAATTCAATTGACAAGTGAAAAGTCTTTCAAAAGATTAATCTGTAAGGGCTTATAGGAGTTTTATAAACAGTTCTGTATGCCCATAAAGTAGTGTCTAATCTAGCAGACCAATCTAATTTCTCAGGATTTATGACTTTCTCCAAAATTCATTTAATTTTATGATTAGATACCTCTGCTAAGCCATTAGTTTGAGGATGATAAGCTGTAGAGATTCTATGCATAATATTATATTTTTCTACCAATATCTGAATCAGATTATTCCTAAAATGGGATCCTCCTTCAGTGATGATTACTCTAGGCATTCCATATCTTGTGAAAATATTTTTATTAAAAACCTCCAAACACTTCTAGCATCACACCTAGGTAAAGCTATTGCCTCAATCCCTTTTGATACATAATCAATAACAATCAGTATATATATATTTCCAAGTGAAGGTAAAAATGGTCCCATAAAATCTAATCCCCAAAGCATAAAAAATTTCAACTTAAAAAATAAAATTAAGAGGCATTTTATTTCTTCTAGATATATTACCTATACTCTGAAACAGAACACAAGTTTTGATAAATCTGTAAACATCTCTAAAAATAGTAGGCCAATAAAATCCAGATTGTAAAATCTTATGTGCAGTTCTATAAATTCCAAAATGTCTCCAAATTCAAAATCATGACATTCTTAAATAATTCTTTCAGTTTATTCATAAGACACACATCTCTTAATAATAAGATCTTTACATTGCTTTCACAAATAAGGATCATCCCAAAAGTAAAATTTAGCATCATGCTTAAATTTTTTCCACTGTTGCATTATAATTCAGGTGGTAAAATATTACTAACGATGTAGTTTACAATGTCAGCATACCATGATAAATTTCCTTCAGTAAAATTATATAGTTTCTCATCAGGAAAAGTTTCTATTATTTCCCTTTCAAATTCAGCCGGATTAGGTTATTCAATTCTTGATAAATGATCAACTATTTGATTATTAACCCATTTTCTATTAACAATCTCAAAATTGAATTCTTGCATTAAAAGTACCCATCGAACCAGTCTTGGTTTAACATCCTTTTTTTGCATTAAATATTTAATAGCAGAATAACCAGTATGTACTATACATTTAGCTCCAATTAAGTAAGATCTAAATTTTTCAAAGGCATAAATGATAGCTAATAACTCTCTTTCTGCAGTGGTGTAATTAATTTGAGCATCAGTAAGAGTCTTACTAGCATATTATATAACTTTAAACATTTTATCGTGCCTTTACCCTAAAACAATTCCTATAGCATAATCGATAGCATAACACATTAATTCAAAAGGTTTCTCCCAGTCAGGTGAAACAATTATAGGGGTAGCGATTGATTTTTCCTTTAATAGATCAAAAGTTTTAAAGCATTCATCATTAAAATCAAACTTCTTATCTTTTTCCAAAGGTTGGCATAGAGGCTTAGCAATTTTCGAAAAGTCTTTAATATATCATCTGTAATCCTACATGTCCCAAAAAGCTTCTTACACCTCTCATAGTTTTTGGAGGTGGTAAATTTTCTTTAATTTGAATCTTCGTAGGATCCACTTCCATGCCGTATTCAGATATTTTATGCCCAAGCACAATTCCTCCTGCAACCATAAATTGACTCTTTTCCTAGTTTTGGACTAAATTTGTTCTTTCACATACATCTAAAATTTTTTCTAAGTTGCATATGCATGCATTAAATGAATCTCCAAATACTGAGAAATCATCCATAAACACTTCTATTCCATCATCTATTAATTTACTGAATATGGATATCATACATCTTTGAAATGTTACAGGCGCATTACATAATCCAAATGACATTCTTCTAAAAGCAAAAGTTCCATAAGGGCTAGTAAATGTAGTCTTCTCTTGATGCTTAGGAGCAATAGGTATTTGGTGAAACAGGTATATCCATATAAAAAGCAATAATACTTGTGTCCAGCAAGTATGTCTAGTATTTGGTCTAAAAAAGGGTCACTAGTAGGGCCGATCATAGCCACCCTTGGACATCTAGTAGTGTGAGTCTAGATTAACCCATTCTACTAACAATACATCATAACCTGATCTGTAAATTAGCCAATGTTCTTTGTGCCTGGATCAAAGAGTAAAGAATAGGAATGCTTCTATTTGGCAAAATACCATAAATCAAATTCTCCAACGAATATTAAATTATCTTAAAAATCTTAGATTAATTGAAAGGAAGAAAGTTGTTTATTTTATATAGTTTTCATAAAATCATTGTCTTATTATTGTTTTCTTTATTTGCATCTAGTAAATTAATAGTAATTTATAGTTAGATTAAAATATAAAAAAGATTTTTGAAATACAATATTTAGAAATTTATTACTATAATTTTTCCCCGTGGGATCGATACTGGGGTCTTTGTTTCAAAGCCCTATATTACTTGAAACAATACGTATACTTGCGTAGTACCCAAAAAATATATAAAATATTTTCTTTTTAAAATTATATTTTGTTATTTAAACATATATTTAGAAAGTTTTATTTGGTACACATCTATATAGCAAGTTATTCCAGGTCAAGTGTTTCGCGCCTTCGCCGGAAATTAAATTTTCTAGCAGTGGTAACAAATTCTTGTATTTGGAAGTACAAAAATCGGGTCAAAAATACAAGTCCATTAACAAATTTCAAGCATCAGATGCCTTTGCATCATTAATCTTTCACCAAAACCTCCAATTTACACAAGACTTGATGATATGTATGTGGCCACTTTAAATATCCTCAGTTGGTATGAGGGTTTGTACATTTTGTCCAAGGCACACACCCTTGAGCATTGGGCTTTATAGTAAGTTAAGCTGTAATGGGGTATTTCTCATTTATATGTCTTAATTTAAAGTGGTACGAATCATATCCTTGCAGGTCCTTAGATTTTGTGGATGATTTTCTTCAACAAATCATATCAAACCCAAATGCCCTTTAAAATGTCCAAATTCTTGTAAAGTTAATCAGGGTATAACTCTAAATAACTTTAGAATTTCTTGGACCATTTCAAGCTCATTCAACCTTGCTTATGTTGTTGAGTTGACTATCCCAAATTAAATTTTCATTGTGATATTTTAATATATATTAAATTTTGTATGTTTCAATCAACCCATGAGTAATGGGTAAATGATTTATTTCTATATTGAATTGAGAGTGATGTAAATGAACTCCCCTAGGGATGCACTTATATTTTTTAAAGAAATTTTGCACTTTTACCCCTCAATTGGGCCCGATCTTGTAGTTTTTCAAATGTTTTGAATTCACTTATATTTCTTTTCTTCGTATTATTTAACTAATCTTCAAGTGAAATAAAACCTAATTCACTACCAAGCTCTTAGGGCTTAGGGATAAATTTTTAATTTTGAAAAAGACATAGTAAGTTGGGTTTGATCTTTATTGAAAAGTTTTGGAATTGTTTAACTGCTAATTAAGGGGTTAAATTTTATGAATTTTAAACTTCTAACTCAAACCCCTTACTTTAGAATAATTCAAATTCTATTTTCTATCAATTTACAACAATTCAAATAATTACAATTCTGCACATTTGTAGAAAATGCTATGAATGAGTTGCTACACTTTTTATCCCTCATGTTTCAATCGTCTTGATGACTTAATCATCATAATTTAATACCCTTCTCTCTTCTTTAATCCTAAAAATTAGGTCAAAAGTGCAAAATACTAAAATTATAATTTTACCCCAATGGTTTGCATACCTTAACTCTCATACTTTAATTTAAATGGTCATGAAACTTCACTGATCTCCTGTTCATAAGTTAATTGAAGTATTAGAGGAGAAATTATATTTTTCTATTATTTATTTATTTTTTTGTTTTTATTTGAACCCATAATTGTGATTTTCTAATGATAATTTAGTTGATTACCCAAAACATGTCCACTGTCCTTATGAAAATTATGTGATGTTACTTAAGGTTAGAATACCAATCAAATCAATTTGCATAATTTTTTGAATTATAACCAAATTTTTATAATTCTTAATTAATTTTGATGAGAAAATAAGTAGGAAATACATTTTTCGACTTAAATACATGTTTTCATTTTTCAATCTCTATAATTTAGATGAACTCAGAAAGCCTGATTTTTTATTCCTTTTATTTTTATTGTATTTTTATTTTTTTATTATATTTTTAATAATATTTTGAATGGTTATCATGAAAATATTAGGGCTTTTAGGGTTAGGGATGTTCTTTGACTTTGGAAAAATCATGGAACACTCTTAATTATATGATGAGCAATCCATGGAAATTTCAAGTCATGGTAATTAATATTTGATTTGTTATTTTATAAATAAGTTTTATGGCTTTTAATAAATTTATAAATAAATATAAGACAATTATTTTTTATTTTCATTCATTAAGTTCTCCTCCGTTCACTCGAGCACAACAATTTTTTTTTTTGATTTTTCTACACCAACATATGAATTTTTGAAGTTTCTGTATTTAATTAAATAGAAAATACTACTACTTTTCTACTTAACCACGTCGATGCCACCTAAAACTAGGCAAGTCTGAAGCTCTGCATGGTGCACTCCAATTAGCTTCCCTTTCCACATTGACCGCCTCGTTAGTCCGCGGTTGAAGCTCCATCCTTCCATCCAACTCCATATGTGTTACTCATTTCAAATACACGCAAATGGAGGACATCATTCATCATCCTAAATGGCGCGTAGCCCATAAAATTTCCACACTCAAACTCTATGATCTCTCTCGATACTCAACCAAATCAAGTGTGTTTTATTCCTACACCTTCATATAAGTGAGACAAAAACATTTATACGATTAGGTGGACATGTATTATTCATTTCTACCACAAAGGTCTAAACTGAGACAAAAAAGAGAGTTTTGAAGCTATACTTTTGCCCAAGAGATGAGATAACGACAGGGCAAAGGTCTAATTGGGTTGAGCCACATTAGAGAGGTAAAATTTTGGGTTTTATCCTTGGTGGTGCTCCTAGACGTTGGGTTTTTCGGAGGCTAGGGTGGTCGGCGAGCCCATGAGAGGTCACAATCTCACTATGGAAAGTCATGGGTGGAGGATTGTGAAGCCAATTAAGTCTAAGCATGGTTTTGTGTTTAATGAAATAGAAATGGGTTTAGGTGAAGTTGGTTTTAGCTTGACTTTAGGCTCATCAAAATGGGCTTGGATCACTCTCAAGGTGGTTAAGGCTGGTGGAGGTTAGCTTGATTAGTATGGTCAAGTCCCCATGTTGTGTATATAGATTAACTTTAGGTTTAAGTGAGCCTTTAGAGTGGTTAGGTACTTTTGAGAGAATCATTAATGGACCACCTCCTTTTGCCACTTTGGGAATGGCGAAATGGCATAGCTCTCATGGCTCACTTATGGCTTGAAGAAGGCTTCATGGCTTGCATGTGGGTTGGCTAGTTCTCATGGGAAAGAATTTTAGGATTTTGGTATTTTTTGTGATGTGTTGTCACGAGGTTAAATGTGGAAAATATTAATCATTAATTTCATTCCCCATGATTTGATTTTAATTAAATTGATAAGGGGAGATTCATGTCATGGTGGATGTGTTTTTTACTTTAATTTTAATGAGAAATTGGGCCTGGTTTAGTGTGCATTGAAAATTGATTATGATCAGGTTGGGTTTGAGCTTGGGCTTGGTTTTAATGGAATTGGAAATTGATCATGATGAATTTCATGAAGTAATGAATCCAGGGATTTAGGACTTAGGCTTGACTAATTTTGGATTTGAGTACAAAGATTCAAGTTTGTTGGATTTTGGACTTGGATGAACTTTGATGTGGGGTTGAATTTAAGCTTATGGAAATTGGATTTGAATTTGAAATTTGATAAATTTTGGTTTTAGTTTGGATTTTGGAAATTTTGGTAGAAATTGAGAGTTTAAGGGATTATGGGAAATTTTTGATAAATTTGGTAATTTTGAAAAAAATGGTGTGGATAGGGTTGGTCTTGGTGGATTTTTATTAGTAAAATAGGGGATTTTGAGCAATTTTGAAAATTTTTTGGAATTTTTGTAATTTTGGGTATTGTAGTGTATTTTAAGTAAATTTGGTGAAAGTTATGGCATTTTGGTGGATTTAGGTGAATTTGGTGGCTAGTAATGGTCTTGGTAAGATTGGGATGGTTTTGAGTGGTTTAGGTGGATGTCGAAGTGTATTGAATTAGACTATGGTTGTGGTGAGTGGATAGGGTGTGAATAGCCAAGCCATTTAGGTTGCCCTAAAGTCTAATGATCTTATATGAACTCATTTTTTAAATCTTCAGATGTTGCTCCTAGCTATCTCAAATAGAAATTGAGGGCTTGAGACCACCCATGTGAGACTTCACAAAAAGAGTCAAGAAGTGGTTAGGATTTCTAAAGGCTGAGTCCCACCACTAGTCCTCTAGGATAATCAAAAAAGTCTTAAGGTTATATCCTAAGCCATAGGATGAAAAACTAGACCTCACCAAAATGAGGTCAACGCCACCTCCTTCATTGATGAGGTGTGTGGAGATTATCACCTCTGGGTCTCCAAAAGAGAAACATTCATTGATGTTGTGGAATAAGATAGCTACAAAACTTATTCCATTTCTCAACTTCTCATGATTCTGCAAATTGAGATAGCTACAAAGCTTTTCTCATATTGTAAAATCTAAACATCCCAACCTCTCCATGGATGGTTGGGGAAAGCCAAAGCAAGGGGAAATTGAGATTCCGACCCACTGGGATATAGGTATTGGGTTCACAACAGGAAATCACTCGGCTCTGCGCTCTGCAAGGGGCTTGGCCTCGCACGTGATTCCTAACCTAGGGCATCTTCTTAGAAATTAACGACCAATCCATGGGAGTGTGGTTACCAACTAGTGTCAACTGGCTAACTCACCATGTGTGGATGATAAGATCAATAACACCTAACCTAAGCTAGCCCTGGGGTTAGCTAAGAAAAAATACATAAAGTTTGAGGAGGTTATACCGCCGCGGTAGTTGCTTGATGTCCAGCTAAGTTTAGGAAGAAGCTCCTCACCTCCAAAAGGAGAGAAGACTCCCATGCTGTTCTCCCATGAATGACCGAGCTCTCCCTGCAAGGAGATTTCTGCGACGCCACAAAACGGAGAGGAGGCTGCACTATGAGCAGAACCACATAGAGGATAAACCACCAGTAGGTGGTTCGCCGAAAGTAGGTAGGTCGATGATAAGAAGAAACAGAATGGGAGTGGGGCGGCCGAAAAGTTCACCGTGCATGCGATGTTGATGAGGGAATTCAATCCATGAAGAAGTTCGGTTGGTGAAGAGGTCGACGGCGGGAACAACATCACTGTATGAGAAGTGGACGGTGGCCATGGTCACCGACAGGTGGCATTGGTGGTAGGGTACCTGAAGAAGAAAAATAAGGGAGGGCGGCATGGTATGTGAGGCCAGTCAATGACGAAGTGAGGTGAATCTGGTGACAAGGCAAGGGATCCTATACAAAATGAGGGAGATAGCTCGATTTCCTAAACAAGGAGGCTTTGGCACGCACTAGAATAAATCAACTATTGTGAGAGGTTGGATGCTCGGTTGTAGTCTCTAGAAGGAGGAGGCTAAGGAATGCTTAAAAGCAATCCGAGAGGAAGGGGGTGTTCATGGGTTTATAAAGGTTTTTTTTTTAAATTATTATTATTTTGTTTAATATTTTTCATTTAAAAGCCTTAATTTTTAAGTTGTAGGCTCGTGCATAGAATCATAGCGAAATGGGTGTCCGCTCTAAGTAAAATTAATGCTTCGGATATGCCCGTGCGGTCTATTTCATCATTCGATGTCATTTAGACAAATTCACCGATGGACAAGCTAATTTGAACCAATTTTGTGCGCGATGCGATGAATGAAATCTCCTAGATCAATCAAAGCTGTCTAACAGAGAAAATGCCAACCAGCCTTAACCTATGCAACGGGCGCAGTCTATCGGAATGATCCCAGTAGCATGCCCTCAACACGCGTTGGAGATTCTAAAATGAATGTCTCGTACTATGAGAATCAATGAAAGCATAAAAAAATGTTCCATAATATTTGAGCGGACATCCTACACTCGAGACATCAAAAATTGATGCCAACTGTATTGTTGTAAAGAAGAAAGTTGTCCCAAACCTTGCCTAACAGAACATCCAAAATCTTTTTTCATGCTATTGTTGGACTTTTTGGAAAGGGAAGAAATTTGTCCACGAGCCTACCTAGTAGGTGATTTGGGATCTTTCTTCATGTTTTTATGATGCCAACATCTTGATTATTGTTAAGAAAGTTTGATTGTTTCTTGAAGGAGGAGGCTAAGGCATGCGTAGAAGCGATCCAGGAGGAAGGGGGTGTGCATGGGTTTATAAAGGTTTTTTTTAATCATTATTATTTTTTTAATTTTTTTATTTAAAAGCTTAGATTTTTAAGTTGAAAGCTCGTGCACAAAATCATAGCAAAGTGGGTGTCCTCTCTAGGTAAAATCAATGCTTCAGACATGCTCGTGCGGTCTATTTCGTCATCCGATGTCATTTAAACAAATTGGACAAGCTAATTTGAGCCAATTTTGTGTGCAATGTGGAGAATAAAATTTTCTAGCTCAATCAAAGCCATCTAACAGACAAAATGCCAACCAGCCTTAACCTAAGCGACGGTCGCAGTCTAGCAGAATGATCCCAGTAGCATGTCCCTTAACACGCGTTGGAGGGTCTTAAATGAATGTCTCACACTACGAGAATCATTGCATGCATCAAAAAATATTTCAAAACATTCAAGAGGACATCCTACACTCGCGGCATCAAAAATTGATGCCATTGTATTGTTGTGAAGAAGAAAGTTGTCCCAAAACTTGCCTGACAGGACATCCAAAATCTTTTTTCATGCTATTGCTGGACTTTTTGAAAAGAGAGAAATTTGTCCATGACCCTACCTAGTAGGTGATTTGGGATCTTTCTTCATGTTTTTATGATGCCAACCTCTTGATTACTGTTAAGAAAGTTTGATTGTTTCTTGGTTTCTTAGTCAAGGCATACCCATTCAATGAACATAGCTAGCAGTGGAAGAAGTTAGTTGCAATCTGCAAAGGATCTACGTCCTGTCCTAAGTTGTATTAATAGAGATGTTAAATTGCATTAACCTTTGTTGGAATAGGTTTCAATGGAGAATCTGTTACGGATACATGTTACATTCTAGATAGTATAGCTATAGCATTTGCTCGACAAAATTAACTTATGATTGAAAAAATCATATGAATTTGATAAGGATGGCTAACCTATCTGAGGTTGTTGGTCAAAACTTCTATTTGATGATCATAACCTGTTATAAAAGAGGTCAAAGGAAACTCACCAAGGTTATTTGATGTATCTATAATTGTTAATCGAATCTTCTTCTTGATAGTCTCTGACGAAAGACATCGAATGGACTCCCCTGGGGTCCATTAAGCCTAAGTTAAGGTGTTAGAGATACTCTGCATTGCTTGTAAATGGGGAATATGTCACAAAGGGCCTTACTTATTTCTTGGAAATATAGTTATAATCATGCCAAGAATAATCTCTAGCAACTTGCTAGTTGTTTCTTTTGAATATTTTATCCTTAATAGGAGTATTTTCCACACGAGCTTACAAAGTAGCCCATGTATCTAACCTTGAAGAGATAGACTTCCTGATACAATTGAGGAATAAGTACAATACAGTGGGGGTGATGAGGAAGAGATATTTGTGAAGTTGCCCCTTGGTCTGAAAGTGGCCCTCAAAGACTTGATGTTTGAATGAAACACGCGATGACTATCCCACCAAAGTCATGCCAGAGAAGTTAATGTGGATGATCTTTCAAGACTGCAGAGAATGTTACTCTAGTCTGGAAGTAGTTTTGTGAAAATTTTATGTCTAAATGAGATGTAGGAAGACAAACCTACTACAATCATGCCTGAGATGTTGAAGCAAAAAAATATTTGAGACTGCAGTGAAGGTTTCTCCCCATATCAATCAAAGCTTCAAAGAAGTTTCCTTCCCCAATTGGATGACGTATATCATTGGGAGATGAAGTAGAGGCTCAACACCTAAGACTTGAAGATAATGCTAAATGGAACTTCATTTTCCATAAATGAGCCAAACAGATGCGTGCTTAAACATCTGTTATGGTAGAGTGATTGATTATCATCTTAATATTGTACGAGACTCCAACACATATTCGTGTAATAAAGTATAGTAAGCAAGAGGAGAAACCTCAAATTTTAAGTGGAAAACCTTGAAGATGGGAAAAAGGCCATGAAGCCTAGGCCAACTAAAAGAATTTACTATGAATGATGAGTATACATCTCTACTCTTCTCTTGAATTAGAAAAGACAGAGTGACAAAGTTGATCATTATAAACATACAATAGTATTTCATTAATAATAGTCATTGTCTGAGTAGTTCTCGATGTTAAAAGACCGAATGGTTGTAGTTGGTTGCAATGGAGGAAGTTATCCATCATGAATGTTGTGAACAACTGTAGTTCTAGCTTGTCGTATAAGTCTTAGTTGAATGCCATGTTAGTAGTGGGCCGTGTGGGCCATTGATGGTTTCCTCAAGAGTGTCAGCTGGCCACTGAGGTCGTAGTAGGATGTTTTTGGGATTTTGAGCCACATAGGCCATAGTGATAAGTTGTCATGATGTCCATTAGCTACAAAGGCAAAAGTCAGAGCAACACAAGTTGTGAGCCACATAGGTCATAATTGGTCACTAAGGCTGTAGTGGATAGTTATGACGACGTTCATAGGTCACAGGGAAAGAGTCAAGAGTTGCACAAGTTATAAGTCATGTAGCTCGTAGTTAGTCACGTAGGCTGTTGTGGTGAGTTGTTACGACGTTCGTAGCCCACAAGGGTATTAGTTGGGAGCTGCACGAGCTATGTGTCATGTAGGTCGCAGTTGATCACGTATACTGTAGTTGTGACATGTATTGTTATATGTATAGACACGCACACACGCGCGCACAACATATAAAGTAATAGGGGCATTTACACACCGACCACCCAATTCTTATGCATTTAAATATCAAAAACCTACCTTTAAATTTTTAAGAAGTTTAAACCAAATTAAAAACACCAATTTCTTTCATTTACATTCATACCACACAATTTCTATAGCTTTTCATATCTTAGCAACCAGAAACCATTAAGATATTTACATTAACACTAATCAAAATATTCACATAACCGTAAACCTAAATGACAGAAATCGGTGATGAAAATTAAAAGTATTTTAAAAAAATATGAATGAATTAAGAAAAACGAGGGTTACATGGAATTGAAAGGAATTGTTGGAGTCCAACTACTAGTCGCAGGGTTGCCAATGTTGAACAATACCGCGACCATCATCGAAGAGGCGTCAGAGATGAAGACGTGTGGGGAGCCCTAATTTCGCAGGAGCTAATGGAACAAAGAGGAGAAATGGTCAATGAGCGACCGACAAGCTTAAAATTAGGTTTAAACCAGTCTGCATCTGATTAACATCGACAATTTCTAACTCTATAATTTATAGGCGGTACTACCTAAAGATGATTCAACGCTATTAAGAGAACAAAGGAGTGACATAAATGTCAGGCGCCATTTCTGATACTAAATTATTGCGTTGGATATTTGGCGATTCAATTTCGAACGCTAAGTTTATTTGACAAAATTTTGCCACAAAACAAATGCAAAACAGCCTGTCTGAAATTTTCAGACGCTAATTCTAATGGTAATAAATTAAATCTGATTAGTGAAGCTTAATAGTTTTATTGAGTAATGATTTCACCATTTTGCCAACTAGATGAATTGGTGGTTTCAGATTTGAGTAGCATGGAGTATAACCAAGATAAATTTGAGAAGCATCAATAATAGAGGAGACGGGGGAAAGACTCCAGTCGTTTGAGTGTACAAGTTCAAATGGTTAATATGAATGATTACTTCATTTTATTAACGAAAGCCTGTGATTTTTTGTGGAGTTACACAGGTTACAAGGAGATTCCCTTTGCTTAATAGATAAATTTTGCCACGGTAGTAGCGGTGATTTTTTGACAGATGAGCTACATGCTGCGGGGTATGCAAGGCAACTTTGGAAAACCCTTTTAGACAGCTACCTGACAGAATGATTTGATTGCTCCTCCGATCCTTGATTCAACAATCAGATGTATCAAAGAGAATGGAGCAGTTATTGTCATTAGCTAATTGTAAGCAGTCGTTACAAGTATACGCTGAAGTTTTTTAATATTATCTTAAACTTGCATGACGCTTCTATGAATACTCATGTAATGGTTTTAAATTTCAATATTAATGTAATTGAATTCTTGCTTTTGTATTTAATAGACATTTTTTAACGTTAAATTATTAACTCCAGTATTCTTTTGTTACAAGGGTTTGTCAAAGATGAACGTTACACTAACCCTTGATGTGTCTTTAGGCTTAACAAGATTAACAACGTTACAAGATGAAACAATGACTACGTATAATATACTTCTAATATGATTAATATGACTTGAATCAGCATTCAAAAGGGTAAAGGTAATACTGAGTCCACAACTTTTTGAGTTAAAATTTTTGATCATAATAAGAAGAGTGGCTAAAGATTGTCAAATGAATCATATTGAACACTATAGGCTTAAGAATTACATTTATAAAAGCAAAATTAAATTAGTTTATGTTAAATGCGTCATATGTGCGATTAAATATATAAAGAATTGCTGACAGAGCAGTTTATCATGAAAAAAGACAGCAAAATATATAAAATGAGGTAATGGCGTATGCTCAAACAAGAGTAAAAGTTGGATCATTAATAAACTTGAAAATGCATTGATATATATATATAGTTAACATAGAGAATAAAATTATTAAAATAAATCTACGAATTCAAATTTACAACTAAGAAATGTGTTTCGATTTGTTGGCCTTACAGAATTCTTATTATATTAGTCCATACTCCCTCTTTAGAATGCTGCCAAAAGACGAGTCATTTGTTTTGGTTTGTTGGCCTAACAAAATTCTTATTTCACCAATTCATACTGCCCTATTAGAATACTGGCAAAAGAGGAGTCATGATAAGTTTGACAATTACAACAATCAGTTTATAAATGAAACATTCAGATTTTTGTTTTTTCCTTAAACAAGCAGAATTACAATACACAGAAGGCAATAATAATACATAAACCATGCATTTCATTACTAAAAAGACACTTCCAACTAGAGTCAACATTCCACTTTACAAGGAACACTATTATCATGCAGTTTATCAGAAATAGCATTTACAGCTAAACACCTCAAGAACATATAGACATCGACACACAATAAGAGGCCTTTTAATGACAATGCGTCAATATGATGCCGGCTTTAATCCTAGGTCAAAGCGCAGAGAATATCCTTTCACATGAAAGCCTTACCATAAACAAAGATTCTTCTACTCTCGGTTTGTGAAATTGCAAGGTCAAAGAGCAAAAACTAAGACAATGTCTCAATGAAGGCATCGACCTTGTCATTGGTCGTCCTTGATAGGAACTTCATGCATATGGGTGGCTGCACCTTAGCCAGTGCAAGAATAGATTGTGGCAAAGTCCATATTCCATCTCCACAAATCAAACCAGATGCCACAGCCGAGGCAAACTTATCAGCTTTTGGCTTATCTAATCTTTCCCAAATGAAGAGAATAAGGCTTCCCATGCACATATCAATGGCAAAATATGGTCCAAGATAAAATGGTATAGCCATAGCCATAGGTAATGGAATGTATTTTGCCCACTTCTTCCCAACCACATCTCTTATGAGGTTGATGAGGATAGCACCTGCAAAGAAGATATAACAGAGGGTGAGGCAATGCTTTGGCAGTGATGAGAAGCCATCAACACCAAGTATTGCCATGTTACGGTAAACCTGTGCATAAGGTGCCGGGTATTCGGATCCTGGCACGCCAAGATCTTTAAAGGCCTTGTAAAAAAGCCAAAAGACACAAGGTCCAATAACACAGCCCATGGCAGTTCCAATAACCTGGCTGATAAACATGGACCTTGGAGAGGCAAGAGTGAGATAACCAGTCTTAAAGTCCTGCATCAGATCAGAAGCAGTGGACACAATGTTCATCATGACACCACATGCTGCAAGACCAGCAAGCACTCCTCCATGGGCAGAGCCAACCCAAGCACCAAAGATGAAGATGGCAAGCTTTCCATAGGTCGATGCTAGGGACCAATCTGTGAGGCCACAGCCATAAGCATTGCAGAAGGCAAGCACTGGGGCAAATGTATATGTGACCAAGATATGGTACCATTTGAGCTGAGGGAATATATGAGGTACTGTGGCAATGGAGATAGCAGCAACTACAAGATAGCCAACAAAGGCAACCTTTTTAGGTATTTGATCCTTAAGGAAAAGCTCAACACGCCGTTGATCATCATAGGATATCAAACTATCGGTAGGAGGATTATCATTTTCAGTGTAAGGCAGCGTGCTGGCCATATTCTTGCTCTGTGCATGAGAGATAATAGCAGGTATTGTCTTGGTTAAAACCTTGACAAAATTGTAGAGACCGTCGCCAAGAATCATTGCAATTGATATAAATACCTGGATGGACACCACGGATATGTTTAGATGGTTAAATTTAAAATTTTTAAGCATATTATATGTAGAGTAGCAGAAGAGGACGTTAAGAAGTACCCTGTAGCCCTGAAGACCATGAAGGTTGGAGGGTGAGAGAGCTGCTGAATACCAACTGCCCTTTTTATTTCCAATAAGTGGCCACATGATACCCCATGAGAGAATACCTCCCAAAAGGACAGATATATTGACAAGATAAGGGCAAATCATTCCGACACCAACATAGGTAGCAGAAAAGTCAAAATAGAACCTGCAAGAAAGGATGACATCAATCATTTGAAAAAGCAAATTTAATAAATGAGATAGAAAGATAGATAAGCTATATTACCTGTTCTTATAAGCTTCAAGGCCTAATGTAGGGAAGCTGACAAATCCACAGTTATCACCAGCAGTGTAAAACCACTGGAAGAATCCCCATAAGAAACTCCCGACAAAGAATTTGCCCAGCGTCTTCACTTGTTTCCTACAATAATATCAGAGGAAATTAGTTTTATTTGAATCCCTTTTATGTTTTTAAAATAGCAGGTTGATTTCAGTTTCTGAAGTTACTTTGCTAACTTAGCTCCTTGGGGAGTGTGGAAGCCGTTGATAAGGTGAGCTGTTGCCGTCCCACTTGGATAGCTCAATTTGTAGTCTATGATCATGACCTGAAATAAATTTTAAGATATTTAAATTACAACAGCAATATATATCAGAACTATTAGACTATCCATCTTCCTCTCCCTCCATCTCCCTTTCCCTCTCTCTCCCTCACTCTACCTTCCTATCTCTCAGTCACACAATCAATATGTAAATGAAAGGATGAGTAGAACCTTTCTAAGAGGAACAAGAGAAAAGAGTCCAATAAAGCTGACAAGAAAGAGAAATCCAATCATCCATGCTAATTGTGGATCCTTAGTGTCTTGCGAACTGTTATCTTCAGTTGATTGTTTTGCCGTCCTTGAACTCATTGCAAATAGATAACTTCCAAAACCACCTGTAACCATGTGCAAGAACAGAACTTAAAAAAAGCTGATCAATGTAAAGGAAGCATTGCATTTATGAATAGATTAGTATTGCCCACATAACATGATGTTTCACTACATTCTTTAAGACGAATTTAACCAAGTAATCTTACCAGATTCATAGCATTGCCTAAAGTGTAGATGGGAATATCTTCACTCAACTGGCCCATTCAAGTATTATTAAAGATGAAGAATTGATCACCAAAACATATAGGATGTAATCCGAAAGCATGTTGTTTGCATGTAAAAATGAATATGTAAATTTTGAATAAAAACAGCCAAAATATATAGTACAATGTGCAAAATCGAATCTTAAATTGCTTTCTTATAGCTATGCCACATTTAAATAAAGCCAGATATCAATGAATGCAATATTGAATAATCCATTAGAAAGAGGGCCTTGTTTTGAATAGGAGGATCCAAGAGGATGTAGGGTAAGAGACAAATGCGCAAGTAAAATGGAGATAAGGTAGCTTGAGATCGGCCACTGCCATAAGCAGCATAAGCTCTCTCAGAATTCTAGAGATGAAGGGGAATTATTGTTTAAATACTTTCTGATGATAAATTCAATAGGGAAAAGATGAACGGCACTAATTCATTAGATAAATGACAAAATAAGTAATATTTAATCATCTCCTTATCTCATTCTCTACCTTCCTCGCCAAGGAAATTTTTTATCAAATAGCTACACTAAAGAGACTACATGTCTTGCTTCTTTCAAGCAAGAGAAGTTATATTAATCTGTTTCTCTAGGTCAGAGATCTATAACACTAATTAACATTTTAGCATGTGAATCGTCTAACCTATACTACTACGTTGAGTTCTGCATATTATTCCATGATTATTTTGGTGGAACATTATTAATTAAATTTAGGATAATTACAAATCAGCACATGCATTGTTTGGAACAAAAACAAGTATCACATTTATTTTCACAATAAAAATGTAACCTCCATGCATTGGGGCTGCTTATTTTATATATAAAATGAATGATAAAGTAAAATTTTCTGGGACAGTATGCACATATTTCGACAGACATGAGGTTGACTTTATATTTTAAAAGTTTATAAACATTAGGTTTTTACCTACATTGGAAATTGGTTATAATTATTCCTCAACTGCAGACACACTTGAGAAGGCTATTCTTCAGAATCAACCTATGAGCTATTCTTCAAAACTAGCAGCAAGAACATGTTGATAGTTCAATCTACCAAAAAATCACAACTAACAATCACATTCCACCCACATCCCATTATTAAAGATTCAAACTGACACGCAGTACGGCTTAAGAAGTATGAACGACAATATATAAATGGTAAGACACAGAAGTATAACAGCACGTAATGAATAAAGAAAGATTGCATTAGAATATGCTAAACAAAAGGAATGGTAAGAGGCATGGATGCGTATAAAAAGTCACATGGTATTATCATAATAAAAAATTGGCCTTAGCCTTTAGTTACACATATAAAGGTATATGTAATGACTACAAATAAAACCATTGTGTGTACCATTAATTTGACATGGATATCAAAATGACAGACAAAATTATCATTTAACATCATGATTAAGATAGATGGATGTGCACCTAAATTATCAACACAATAACAAAACAGAAAAACATTTAAATTATAGGGTGATTCGAATCTCTCAACATATCTTTTGAACTCAGATGCAACACTATTTATATTCAATTTAATATAATAGTAATATTTTTATAATGAAACTAATAAATTCCAAATAATCATATCTCATCAATCAAAATAAGATCCAAAGAAAAAAAGAAAGATACATGCATATCACAATTCTTTTGAAGAATGTTTTAAAGGGACAAACCTCATTTTTTCTGAAATTTCAATGAAAATAACCACGTGCGGCATAACCCACAGTGTCGTCGAGTATCCTGTCTTAATATTGATACTTCTGTTTAGAAAGTATCAACTACTGAAAAAGTATGAAAGTGGATTCTTTATTTTTATTATTATTATTTTTTTTGACATCCAAATCTATAAAATACTTGCTCAGTATCCTTAATTACAAAGTTTCTAACGAGTTACTAATGGGAAACTCTCTATAGTACAATCGCATTATTATTGTATCAATAATAAAGTTTCTTTAGACATTCGTAGTGCCATGAAGCTATAAAATTATCAGACCAAAAGTATTCAAAAGGAGAGATTAATACATTCCACTAAATTAAGGCACCGACAGGGATTCATTAGAAAAATACATCTAATCCAACTCCTCCATTAGAGCAACAAAAAATTCTGGCATAATATGCGCCTGTTTAATGCCATGCAACAGTTCATTTCAATAAATATCTATAACCACAACACCAGGTCAAAAAAGGAGTAAATGAGGTATTTTCCTTACTTTCCCAATCAATCGGCAGGCTGCAGGCCGAGCAACAAAATTCAAATTGACAAATCAACACACGTCCATTACTAAACGGACCCATCAGAAGAAATATTCACCATTTAAGCAGATTGAGAATGTACATATCGAAGAGGACAGAGAGAGAGAGAGAGATAGTCAATGAAAACTTCTTTATCACTTTACGATGCATAAAAACAAATTCAATTCCGAATATTTTAGGAATATTTTACGAATAGTTACCAGCCAGCTAATTACTACCACTGCAGCATTGCCGTCAAGGTGGGAACACAGCGAAAGTAACGGCTTAAATTGACCACAAATCATCGCATGCTTAACAATTTAACCAAAAAAAAAAGAAAAGAAAAATATTGTGGCAAATGCGCTTTGCATTATCTATTGGGATGATTTGAAAATGGTGAAAAGCGAAATTTTAAAGTCAAATTACTAAATATAAATATTTATAAATGTATTTTGAAAATATATAAGAAACGTATTAATGTAAAACATTTATATCAATATTGAAAATATATATGCCCATGATTTTTAATCTTAATAAAAAAATTTAAAAGAAATTTGAGAAGATAATTGAAAAAAAATAAAAAATATTTATGTGAGAAAAATTATTTTATTTATAAAATATTCTAGCTTTAAAATATTTTAAAAGTACATATGGTCCAGGAGTTTTTTCTATCTCTAGGGTTATGGTTTAATTCCCAGACAAATTAGTTATAATTTATCGCTCGTCCTTAAAACAAATAAAATAAATTTTACAAAAAAAAAATTTTTGATCCTATTTATTAAATTTAAGTTCTTTATGTTAGATTTTAAAATTCCTAAATTTATAATATGATAAGTGCAATTCAAAAAGAATCAATCAATTTGGGAGTTACTGCTCCTAACAAAATTTTGGGAGAGAATTATATCCATGACATAGGGAGATTCTTACAAATAATTTAGCAAATGCTCACCCATCTTTGGAATTTTTATAAAAAAATTATAAGAAAAGTTTTGTCAAATGATGTGCAACTAATCAGAAGATCCTAAAGTCAAAAAGGATTGTTCTAAAACGAAGTTTACCCAGCATGGTACTGAATAGCTCAACTTTCATCTCAAATCGAATCCATAACTTTTTCAATCCGATTCAACCATAATTTCCATCTTCCAAAAACATGTATCAAACAAAGATTTGATAGCGAAATACCGAGTAAATAAGTTTTTTATTCCTTTGTCACAACAACAATTAGCGATAAGAGGAAGAAAAGGGCATAAAGAATTACCGCTGAATGCAATTCCATAAGCGGCGACGACACAGGTCTGGATCACAGTATTCTCCTGTCGGGTGAAAGCATGCTGAAGGAGACCAGATTTCTCAAGGACCTTCGTCCACGTCTTGACGAAGAAGAATCCGAGGAGGCCGGCGGAGACGTTAAGTGAAGGGATGATACCGGTGGTGAGATTGAGCTTCATCACAATGATACTGAACATGATGGAGAGGAGGAAGCTCACCACCATCGCACGAAACGTAAGCTGCTCTCTCCATGACGGAACCCTCTTCCCTTCAAACACCTTTTCGATAGACATCATATCATCATCCTCCGGATTTGCGGCTGCAGATTTTGCAGTCTCAAACGCGCTGTTCTCATCTTTTTTCCCTCTTCGATGGGTCATTTGGCTCTGATCCGGCATCTCAATCCCGCGATCCTCGCCGGCGTTAGTCTCCCGGCCGTCACCATTCTCCATTTCGGCCGGCGAGCTGTGATTAGGGAGAAGGGGGAGGATGCTGAGGATAGGAAAGCGGAGTGAGGGATAAAATAAGAGAGGATGCCTGCTTTTATAGGCCGGGGCCGGAACTAAAATGGGAGGTTAAAATTTCGCCTGATTTTGCTCATGGTTGGGGTGGAAAAGGATTCATCGCTGTCAGATCCTGATTCCATGGCTTCCGCGGTTTAGAATTCAAAAGCATTGACCATCTGTATTTAATTGTTATTACTTCTAGGGCAGGGGGCCCTGTTGAGGACAACCAGCTTTGAATGTTCTTACGCTTCCCCACCACGAGTTCTAAACCGTTCCAGTTTGGGCATTAGTACGGAAAATATTACGAGTTTCGATTCAGAAGCTATTTTAGTATGATGATTATTGATTAACAATTCTGGATCCGAAGGTTATGATTTTTAGGATTTAGTTTTTTTCTTTTTTTCTTTTTACTTGTTTTGAAAGGGTGGGACTTTGTTTAAATATTTAAAAAACTAGTGTATTTAATGGCAATAAATGATGTAATTATTACGAATTAATTAAAAATTTATTTTTTCCTTAAGTGGGCGGAAGTATTTGTTTAATAATGCAAAAGAATATCTAATATGATTTTTAAGCATTGCCTTATTTATTCTTATTTAACATAAATGGTTTTATGCTTACACTGTTTTCTATTTTATTTTTAGAATTTCTACAAATACTATTTTTTATGCCATTTATTTACATCAATTTTTTATAAATAAAACTATAAAAATTATTTACTCCAAGTGTTTGATATAAATATTTTTTTATTTTGTTTCTAAGAACTATAAATTTTAAGCATAATTTAATCAATTACATTTAAGTGCATATTCCACTTGTGTTATGAACATGATACAACGAAATTTCATAGGTAAAATCTTATGTTAAGCTCTAAATCCAAAGATGCCCTGATATAATTTGTATCAGGGCACGGAAACCATTTACTTTAGTTTGAAGTTAATACTATACATAAAAAAAAAATAATAATAAATAAATAGTTTGCCCTCTCCTTGCCAATCCTAATCATAATTTTACTGTTGAGCATTTTTTTTTCTTTGTTTTTTTGTGGTGCAATAGAAATTTGCATTTTTTAAGGCAATTGTAAATTCAATAATTTTGATAGAGAAATTTGTCTTTATGAAGATATTTTGAGCAATATGACTTGTAATAGTGATATTTGGAGAAATATGGCTGCCATATTCTTATTTAAAAAACTATAACCAAATGTACAATTCTTATCAAATTGCTTTTGGTATCCAAATATGAGTCGAACTTTGTCTCTTGTCATATTCATGTGAAAATTGGAACGAAGAAACCTATGTCTTACAACCGACTAAATATTTCCCAACAATCTAATTGCTTAAGCAATCGAATTACCTAAGAGCTACATATCTAAAGTAATCCTTACCACTGCCTAAAAAGTTAATAGTTACAATGTGTGTACTACAAATATGCCAACATGCATTTCAAATAAATTTTAAGGTCAACAACAAAGTCACACAAGTGAGGATTGAGACGATAGAGTAGAGAACACATCAGCAATTAGTCGACTGATTTTATAATCTGGCCGAGCGACATAATGAGCCGACTGACGGAAACTTTTGTCCAGTAAAATCCATTGTTGCTGGATTTGCCAATCATAAGAACACTAGTGAATGTCCACACGTCCTGATCGTGTAACTAGAAATCACTAGGAAGAAATTATGTCTTACAGTCACAGTCGACCGATACACTTACACGGCGGATGTCTAACATAGCCAGTCGGCCTAAAGGCTTTGAAAGAGAAATGCAACTGAGGGACTCAACGCAGATGGAGTTTAATATAGAATCGGTTGGTCGAGAAATCCAGCAACAAGTTGAAGAATTAAGGGATTAGATGATGGATCAATTTGAAATCCTCTAACAAACAATCTGGAAAAACAATGATTAGCCATAAATTTTTGAGTTAGGTTCTTTGTTTCTCACCCTAAAGAGTTCACTCGAAGAATCTGCTAGCACCGGTCGGATTAGTTGGTAACTAGGTGATCAAAGCAGATGGATACTCCCAGCACATGGTTAGCACTGGATTCATGCCAATGGCCAGTCGTCGGGTAGATAATATCGAAGTTCTAGGTTAACCTACCCTTGAAAGTGCCTTCACAAGACAAATTCTAGAGACTAAACCATTGGCAAAGCTGAGGATTCCTCATCTGAAATGTTACAAGGGAAGGAGTGATTCAATCAACCACCTGGTGTCTTTTGAATCGGAGTTCGGTATTCTATAGATCGATGATGCCATAAAGTGTCACCTCTTCTTGACGACACTCAAGGAGTCAGCTCTTCGTTGGTTCCATGCTTTGCTAGTCAGAATCATTCCAAATTTCAATGATTTTAGAAAGCTCTTCCTGTCACACTTCGCTAATATGCAAAAACCAAGAAGTAAACGCAAGCTCTGCTATAGATCAATCAAGTGGAGAACGAGGGCCTACAATCATACATCTTTCTTTTTTTAGAAGGAGATGTGGATGTACAATGCTTTCAACCATTGTTATTCAGATTCCTCTGGCACAAGGGGTTAGAGACGGACGTTTCAAGTATGATTTGAATATGCTTGAACCTTGCTGGCTAAGAATCCTTCGTAGACTCCTCTCTGGCTAAATTGGCATCAATTGAACCATAGTCAAAGAAGAGGAAGATGGAGGAAGAATAAAAGTTGATGGATAAAGACAATCCTTCCATTCGTCAGCATTGTGACAACAATTAGCAACCATAGGAGGGTCGGGTCAATAGACGAGGTCATCATGTTTAAATATGAGCTTTGAAAAGTGACTACCGTGGTATTATGAGTAGTTGTACAAGCACTGTGAGATGCAGAACTTTAGCATGCTAAATGTATCAATGGCTGAATTAGTAGTAGCCATGCAAAATTAGGAATAATTTGGGAAAGCTCTGTTGATGAGGCCAGATCTGTGCTCTAGAATCCAATAAAGTATTGCGATTACCACCGAGACCATAGGCATGATACGAAGGAGTGCCTCCACCTCTAGAACTTGGTGAAGGAATTGATCAAATCCGCGAAGCTGAAGGAGTTCATCACTATCATAAAAAAAATAAACGACAAGGAATGGCCTTTGTTGAGCAACCATTTAACGAACCATTCAGGACAAAAAAAAGTTAATGTCACTAGACAAACACAACGACAGGGAATGGCCTTTGCTAAGAAGGTGGAGGATTATCTCATCGATGTAGTCAGAAGAGAAACTAATCATGTGAGGTATGTTTCATTGCCACTTACAAGAATAACCTTCTGTTGACCTCATTTTCACAATAGGTCAATATTTTCACTTAAAATGACAATTATGGTCAAAATGGTCAATCCTGACCCAATGACCAACACTGTTGACCCCATAGATTAACCTTTTTATCCAAAATGACAACTTTGGTCAAAATGATCAATCCAGACTAATGACCAACCCTGTTGACCCCACAGGTCAACCTTTTTACCTGAAATGACAATTTTGGTCAAAATGGTCAATCCATACCCAATGACCAATCTTGTTGACCCCACAGGTCAACCTTTTTACCTAAAATGACAACTTTGGTCAAAATGGTCAATTCTGACCCAATGACTAACCCTGTTGACCCCACAGGTCATTCTTTTTACCTGAAATAATGATTTTGGTCAAAATGGTCAACCCTGACCCAATGACCAACACTGTTGACCCCATAGGTCAACCTTTTGACCTAAAATGACAATTTTGGTTAAAATGGTCAATCCAGACCCAATGACCAACCCTGTTGACCCCACAGGTCAACCTTTTGACCCAAAATGATAATTTTGGTCAAAATGGTCAACACAGGTCAACCTTTTGACCCAAAATGATAATTTTGGTCAAAATGGTCAATCCAGACCCTATGACCAACCCTGTTGACCCCACAGGTCAACCGTTTTAGCTAAAATGATAGTTTTGGTCAAAATGGTCAATCCAGACCCAATGACTAACCCTGTTGATCTCACGGTCAACCTTTTCACCCAAAATGACAATTTTGGTCAAAATGGTCAATCCTAACCTAATGACCAACCCTGTTGACCCCATAGGTCAACCTTTTTACCCAAAATGACAATTTTGGTCAAAATGGTCAATCCAGACCCTATGACCAAAGTTGTTGACCCCATAAGACAACCTTTTGACCTAAAATGACAATTTTGGTCAAAATGGCCAATCCAGATCCAATCACCAACCTTATTGACCCAATGGGTCAACACATGACCTAAAAAGTCAATTTTGGTTAAAATGATAAATTTTTAATTAAATAACCAATGACATGTTTAAGACCTCATAATGAAAAAAATTAATCAAATTATATTCAAAAATTATTTTGATTAATTAAATTGATTAATAATTTAATTTTCAATATTTTATTTAATCAAATGACATGAATAATTCAAATGAAAATTAAATTAAAAGTCATAAAATGACAAAATTAATCAAATAATTGATCTCAAAAATTATTTTGATTAATTAATTAGCTAATGAATTAATTTTCAAATTTTAATTAATGACATAATTAATTAAAATGAAAAATTAAATTCAAATATCATATAATCTCAAACTCCACAAATTGATTAAAAATAATGGAATTAATCAAATAATTAATTCCAAAATAATTTTTAATTAATTAATTGACCAATAATTTAATTTTCATGTTTTAATTAATGACATAATTAATTAAAGTGAAAATTAAATTGAAAAGTCATGAAAAGAGACAAAAATCAATTTTAATGACATGGATATTAACCAAATAATTAATTTGGAATTATTTCCAATTAATTATTGATTAATAAAATAATTTCCAATATTTAATTAATGACATAATTAATTAAATATGGAAATTAAAATGAAGAGGGCATTAAATGGAATTTTTTAAAACCTATGGCATATAGTTTTCTAAAAATTCTAAAACTCTTTCATGACATCACACATGACTCATTAAAGAGAAAACAACCCATGACTCACTCACATTTAACCATGGTAAAGGGCCATCATGACATGAAAAATGAGGTGGCAAAACCATGGTAATTTAAAGTGTGAGGTGTCTTGCCATGGTGAGGTTAGTTTAGCCACCTCCTTAGCCACCCAATAGTGAGGAGACAAAGCTTTAACCATCCTTCACACCATGGTTAAACTCATCATAATATTTCATGAAAAATATTAAGAGAGGGGCTAATGTGTCACCACCTCATGAAATGATAAATGAGGTGTTGCAAGGAGAGGGTCTCAACCATTTAAGTCACCATGAACCTCCCACTTAGCCAATGGAATGGAAACAAAGAGGCTAAAATCCATCATGACAAAATTTAAGCCAAAATTGCCATGAAATGTGCACTTGCTTAAGTGGCAAAATTCTTATGGAGGAAGAAGAGGCGAAGCTTGGTTTATATGGGGGAGGTTGTACTCTACAGCCCTAACCATACTTTGATCAAATTCAAGCTAACCAAGGTTAATCCATAGTTATTCATGGCTATAAATACCCCCCTGTCGGAAAATACCAAGAGGAGAGAATGATCTCATAGAAACCTATAGGCTGGCCAAATCCTTTGGCTCCCAACACAAGAAATCGTCCTTGGGACCTTAGAAACCTATTCCAATCAAACCCAAGCCATAGGGTTAGCCTAATCAAGCCAATTTGGCCAATATCCAAAATCAGCCCAAACTAGCCATTTTGCCAAAATTGCTCTCCAAGGCTAGCTACAAAACAAAATTGAAGTGACAAGGATCTTCTTTGGGAGTCCTAGAAGCTGACCATCAAGCCTGATTAAGCTCGACAAACTTGTGGCTAAGGTATGGATTTATTTTCTCCAAAATATTTCATATATTCGAAATATCATGGGTTATACTAGCCCAGAAATGTATCATCACCATATAGATGCTATCTATACGTCTAGATGATTCCATAGGTTCAAAAATCACTCAATTTCATTGAGAAATGAGTGAAATATTGAACTTTGAAGTTTAACGGTTCGAAAATTTTTGAATTAATGGAGAATTTATCTCCGCCGTCCGTTCCCATGTTTTGGAACGAACGACGCTGATCTGCGCCTATCGTGTCTGTTGTTCGGATCCGTGCACGGGATCTTCCCGCTTTTCGACCCGTACGAGGACAAGCGTCGAAGCCTTGATTTTCTGGGCTGGATTTAATCCAGAAAATCCTTAAAAACTTCAAAATTCCATATCTTTTGATCCAGAGGTCATGAAAATAAAACAAAATACCTCTGGAAAGCTTCTGAAGAGAAAAAAATTATGACCAAAATCATGATTCTATTCTCAGTATTTAATTTTTAATTAATTAAATACTCTCTGGAGTATTTTAATTATTAAAAATTATTTACAAGTCAAAAAAATATGAACTTTTTAGTGAATGACCTTTAAGTCCTTAGACACATCTTCTAATTTTTCTAAGGCTAGGATAACTCTCTAGGATGTGATTTCCTAATTTCCATGATATTTTGTAATTATTTTCAAAAATAATTATAAAATTAGGAAAATTGGAAAATTTAAATGCAAAATGATTGAGAACCTTAGGATAACAGACAACAATCCTAAAACAACAATTCTCAAGTCATCAAATCAATCTAAAAGACATTTTGAAACAAGGTTAAGATTTATTAATTTTAAAATTAATAATTCAAAACCTCCTCTTCACATATTTAATCCATCTCATCATGGATTAAGCAAGTGATGAATCCAAACTTAAATGAACTCAAATCAAACAATAATTAGGTTCAAAGATAACTTAAACCTAGTTAAACCATTAAACCTTAGGGTTTAAGACAAAAATCAAAACTCATTAATTAAGTTTAAGGACATATTAAACTTAATTAATCAAAATCAACTTTTAATTAAGTTTAAAGACATATTAAACTTAATTAACCAAAAACAAAACCCTTTAATTAAGTTTGAGGACATATTAGACTTAAACCAAACCTTTAATTAAGTTTAAGGAGATATTAAACTTAATTAACCAAAATCAAACCTTTTAATTAAGTTTAAGGACATATTAAACTTAATTAACCAAAATCAAAACATTTAATTAAGTTTAAGGACATATTAAACTTAATTAATCAAAAACAAAACCTTTAATTAAGTTTAAGGACATATTAAACTTAATTAACCAAAATCAAACCTTTTAATTAAGTTTAAGGACATATTAAACTTAATTAATCAAAATTAAACTTTTTAATTAAGTTTAAGGACATAGTAAACTTAATTAACCAAAATCAAACCTTTTAATTAAGTTTAAGGACATATTAGACTTAATTAATCAAAATCAAACCTTTAATTAAGTTTAAGGACATATTAAACTTAATTAACTCATTGAACCTTAGGCTTTAATTCAAAATCAAACTTTAATTAAGTTTAAGGACATATTAAACTTAATTAACCCATTAAACCTTAACTAAATTAGGTTTAATACAAAACAAAACCTTTAATTAAGTTTAAGGACATATTAAACTTAATTAACCTCCTTTCACTTTAGGTTTAAGACAAACCTAAACCTAATTAGGTTTAACCCATTAGACCTAATTAAACCATTAAACCTTAAATAACTAAGGTTTAATCAAACATAAACCCTAATTAGGTCTAACCCATTAGACGTAGTTAAACTATTAAACTTTAACTAACTAAGGTTTAATCAAATATAAACCCTAATTAGGTCTAACCCATTAGACCTAATTAAACTATTAAACCTTAACTAACTAAGGTTTAATTAAACATAAACCCTAATTAGGTCTAACCCATTTGACCTAATTAAACCATTAAACCTTAACTAACTAAGGTTTAATAAAACATAAACCCTAATTAGGTCTAACCCATTAGACCTAATTAAACCATTAAACCTTAACAAACTAAGGTTTAATCAAACATAATCCCTAATTAGGTATAACCCATTAGACCTAATTAAACCATTAAACCTTAACTAACTAAGGTTTAATCAAACCTAAACCCTAATTAGAGTCTAATTCATTGCACCTAATTAAACCATTAAATCTTAACTAACTAAGGTTTAATCAAACATAAACCCTAATTAGGTCTAACCCATTAGACCTAATTAAACTATTAAACCTTAACTAACTAAGGTTTAATCAAACACAAAGCCTAATTAGGTCTAACCCATTAGACCTGATTAAACTATTAAGTCTTAACTAAATTAGATTTAATCAAACTTGAACTCTAATTAAGTTTATCACATTAGACTTAATTAATTATTAAACCTTAACCAACTAAGGTTTAACTAAACCCAAAACCAAAATAAACTTTCAATCTTTAACTTAGGTTCAACCCAATATGAACCTAAATCTAACCTAAACCTAACTTAAGTCTAACCCATATTAGACTTAAGTCAAACCATACTTAGGTTCAACCCGACATGAACCTAAATCTAACATAAACCGAACTTAAGTCTAACCCATATTAGACTTAAGTCAAACCATACTTAGGTTCAACCCGACATGAACCTAAGTCTAACCTAAATCCGACATAAACCTTAATTAAGTTTATCACATTAGACATAATTAAATCATTAAACCTTAATCAATTAAGGTTTAAATAAACACAAACCATGATTAAGTCTAATTCACTAAGACTTAATATCTGACCCACTTTTTATATGTTTGCAAATTATGTTAATAGAAACAACACCAAAAACTTGATCCCGCTTTAATATATATATATTAGATTTTATGATGGAATGTTTAATGTGGATTCTACGCAAGTATACATATCGTATCAAGTAATACAGGGCTCTAGTGGAGTCCTGGTTATCGATCCCACAGGGAAGTTTTTAACAGATTTGTATCAGCTAAAATTTAAAGGAATTACTTACTAATAAAGTAAACGGAAATTTAAAGTAACTACAACAACTAATATAAACTATTGCTTGAAATAAAATTGATTTAAATAATTCAGAAAAAGTATCATTCTCCTTGTTTTTAGAAAATTAAGTGAATGATGAATCTAAATAGAATTCTTGAATTGTATTGTGACAAATAGGAGCATTTCTATTCTTTACCCTTTGGTCCAGTGCAAAGAACATCGACTAATCCTATGTTTGATTACCGAATCCATGGCTAGCCGGGAGGATACTGGCTGCCACTTCGGAGCTCCCACGTTCCCCTCACCTGAGGGCTAACATCTACACTTCAGCTCTCAAACAATAGGACCAAATTGAATATTTTAGTCTGTCACACTAAAATGTCCAATTCTACATCCGATAAATAATATTTCTCTATTTATTTGCACCCTCCTTCCAAGGCTTTTGACTTCCCCGAATATTGGATGTAATTTTTACTATAGTTGATACTTCAACATATTTTAACAAATCAATTGGCCAGATTGAAAGTAAATTAAGTTCTAAGTAAAAATTATCACAACTTATTTTAATATATTAGGTACTTCTATTCAATTTTCATCAATTGACATAATTTTCATAAACAAGGAGAAAGACTAAGAAAACTACTCAGAATGCATGGGAATAAAACAAAACATGGATTTCATTTAAAGGTAACAACAACAATAAACAAAGATGTTTATCTTAATTTCCTCCCCAAGCAGACTCTTTGAAGTTCCTTTGACTTTTCCTTTTAGTACAACACACTTCTAACTCACTAAAGATTCACTAAAACTCTCTAAATAAACTCACTTAAGACTCCAGAAACACACATAAATGACACTCAAAGACACACACAAGACACACCAAAGACTAAAATTCTTCCTCTATTTATAGAAGTAGGCAAAGGTCCAAGGGATGCTTAAACACCTCTTCAAAAAGCGTCCAGGTTCAATGTATATGCATTTTGAATTGTCTCGCCGTCGGCGAGAAACGACCTCCCCGTCCGCGGGGCTTCTAGAAGGTCTTCAAACCGCGCGATGGGCTCGGTGTCGGCGAGGTAGTTATAATTCCTTCAGAATTTCTCCTCATGATCTCGCCGTCGGCGGCCTCGATCTCATCGTCGGAGACTTAGTTCATTTTGCATGAATTTCTTCCTTTTTGATCCAAATTCGCTCCATTTCATGCTTTTTTGCTTCCATCACTTATAAATCTTCATTCCTGTAGTAAAATAAAGAAAATACCTTTCTTTAAAGTGCAATTTCATCAAAAATAGATATGAATTTCTTAATGTATTTTTCTGTGATCAATATCTAAACAAATCTTAGTTAAATCAAATTAGACTTAATTAAAACTTAAGCCTTACCTAAAAAGGACTTAGATGGTTTGCAATTCTAATTAAGTCTAATATATTAGACTTTATTAACCTTTAAGTCTTATTTAAACAAGGCTTAAAACTTAATTAAGTCTATTCTGATTAAACCAAACTTTTTAACTTAAGTTCAAACAAACATGAACTCAAGTTAATTAGATTCAATCAACATTGAATTCAACTTAATTTCAACCAGACATGAACTCAAGTTAATTCAATCAACATTGAATCTAACTTTCAACCTTTTAACTTAAGTTCAAACAGACATGAACTCAAGTTAATTAGATTCAATCAACATTGAATTCAACTCAGGTTCAACCAGACATGAACTCAGGTTAATTCAATCAATTTTAAATCTAACTTCCAAATCTTTTAACTTAAGTTCAAACAGACATGAACTCAAGTTAATTAGATTCAATCAACACTGAATTCAACTTAGGTTCAACTAGACATGAACCCAAGTTAATTCAATCAATATTGAATCTAACTTTCAACCTTTTAACTTAAGTTCAAAGAGACATGAACTCAAGTTAATTAGATTCAATCAACATTGAATTCAACTTAGGTTCAACCAGACATGAACCCAAGTTAATTCAATCAATATTAAATCTAACTTTCAACCTTTTAACTTAAGTTCAAACAGACATGAACTCAAGTTAATTAGATTCAATCAACATTGAATTCAACTTGTGTTCTACCAGACATGAACTCATGTTAATTCAATCAATTTTGAATCTAACTTCCAAACCTTTTAACTTAAGTTCAAACAGACATGAACTCAAGTTAATTAGATTCAATCAACACTGAATTCAACTTAGGTTCAACCAGACATGAATCCAAGTTATTTCAACCAATATTGAATCCTTTTAACTTAAGTTCAAACAGACATGAACTCAAGTTAATTAGATTCAATCAACATTGAATTAAACTTAGGTTCAACCATACATGAACTCAAGTTAATTCAATCAATATTGAATCTAACTTTCAACCTTTTAACTTAAGTTCAAACAGACATGAACTCAAGTTAAATAGATTCAATCAACACTGAATTCAAGTTAGGTTCAACTAGACATGAACCCAAGTTAATTCAATCAATATTGAATCTAACTTTCAACCTTTTAACTTAAGTTCAAACAGACATGAACTCAAGTTAATTAGATTCAATCAACATTGAATTCAACTTAGGTTCAACCAGGCATGAACCCAAGTTAATTCAATCAATATTGAATCTAACTTCCAAACCTTTAACTTAAGTTCAGACAGACATGAACTCAAGTTAATTCAACTTAGGTTCAACCAGACATGAACCCAAGTTAATTCAATCAATATTGAATCTAACTTCTAAACCTTTAACTTAAGTTCAGACAGACATGAACTCAAGTTAATTCAACTTAGATTCAACCAGACATGAACCTAATTTAATTCAATCAATATTGAATCTAACTTCCATTTATTAACTTAAGGTCAAACAGACATGAACTCAAGTTAATCTAATCCAACTATTAACTTAAACAGACATGAACTCAAGTTAATTCAACTTAAGTGCAGACAAACATGAACTCAAGATTTAAATTTAAACTCAAGTCAAGACATAAATTCGACATTTCAAACCAAAAATAAAAAATCAATATAACCGACATAAATTCGACATTTCAAACTAAAATCGACATAACAAACATAAATTCGACATTTTAAACCAAAAATCAACATAACCGACATAAATTCGACATTTCAAACCAAAATCGACATAAATTTAACATTCCAAACATTCCATTGACAAAATCGACATAAATCTGACATTTCAAACATAATCGATATAAATTTAACATTTCAAACAAGATTTGACATAATCGACATAAATTTGATATTACAAACCTAAATCGACATAATTGACATAAATTTGACATTTCAAACAAAATTTGACATAAAATTGACATTTTTGACAAAAACCGATATCAATCAAAATATTTCAAACTACATTAACTGACATTCAGGATATGTTAAATCAAAACATCCAACAAAATTCTGAGACAACAAATGTGACACTATTTCTGACAATGTTTTCTTTGCAGGATGAATACAAATTTCATTTAGATTTCTTTTGCATTTTATAGGGAGTGCTAACACTGTTTTACAGGACAACATTCTGGACGAACAGTGACAAGACCAAAACTTTTAGGTTAGCCACAAAACCTAAAACTTTCAACAAAACAACGACATCAACAACAATGACAAAACCAAAGCTTTTAGGTTAGCCACAAAACCTAAAACTTTCAACAAAACAATGACATCAACAACAATGACAAAATAAAAACTTTTAGGTTAGCCACAAAACCTAAAAATTTCAACAAAACAACGACATTGATGTGACTTTTATATGTAAGAATTTATCATCTCAGATTTATATTTTTATAATGATTTTTGTAAAGTCACAATTTTAAACTTAAGTATACATATCGTATCAATTAATACAAGGCTCTAATGGAGTCCCGTTTATCGATCCCACAGAGAATCGAGGTAAGAGGTTGTTAGTCAAATTCTAGTCTACTACTAACAACCTTAGTTTGGAAGGGTGATATAAGTGGTTTTTCTAACAACTACTCCTAAATGCGGATGATTATATGTAAGGATAATAACTACTCATAAATACAAATATTAATTCTAAAGATAACCCTTTTTGGGGAAATTGATTTGGTGAATTTTGAGATAATGAAATCTTTCATTCTTATGTAATGAATTAGATAAAGTTTAGTAATGTGATGCATTAAATATTGTGTGTGCCAAATAGGAGCAATCCTATTCTTTACCCTCAAAAGAGTACCCCCTCTTTCAAGAATGTAAAGAACATTGACATATCCTAAGTTCAGTCACTAAATCTAAGGCTAGGTTGGGAGGATACCGGCTGTCACTACGGAGCTCCCACTCACCCATCACCTGAAGGCTAACCTTCGAGTTTAGTTACTAATCTTAGGACCAAATTGGGGATCTCAGCATGTCACCCTGAAACCTCCAATTCGACTCCCATCAAAATCATATTTCCTTATTTATTTGCACTCAATCCCCATGAACTACGCAATTCATTCATAGACATTGAATGTGGTTCCACTTTATTGAGAATTACATTGCCCTTTCAGGACAATGCAATTACAATGAATTTTAACAATACAACGGGCCCTTATTGTAATATAAATGAAGTGCAAGTAAAAACCATCACATTTATAATTAAAACTTCTTTTAGCAAGCATCCCAATATCCTAAACATGAGTCCTACTCATTGCAAAAGAAAAGTAGAATGAAAATAATGACATAATCTTCTCATGCCGCTATTTTCATAGAAGAAGAAAGAGTAAGAGAAAGACATCATAAAGCACGAAGAAAACACTACGGAAAACTTCATTTCCGAGTAAATCCACAAAATAAGTGTTTACAATATCATAAGATAATGAAAAACACAATACTTAGCTTTTTCCCCTTGTAAGAAAGATGAAAATCTCTCCCATAAAGTCTCCCGCGGATCCATGCAATGGTAGAACATTCCCTTACAGATTCTCTCAAAATCTCCTCACCAATTTCTCCAAAAAGGTAAAAATCTACATTTCTACTCCTATTCTCAGATCTCTAAGCATTCTTCAAGTTTTATCTAACATCGCTTCCTCATTTTTGGCTTCAAATTCGGTTTAAAATAGAGTAGGGATGAATTTCCTAAGATGTGCATAAAGAAACCCTCCAAAAACCGTCCAAATTCGATGTATTTGGCCAAAAACCGCCTAATATCGTGTCCAAGCCGTCTCGGGCGCCGCCGACACTAAATAGGGCGCTGCCGGCTCCCTATTTTTCGTACCCTCGGGTTTCAGGTGCTGCCGACACTAGTTTGGGCGCCCCCGGCGCCCATCCTGCGCAGCTCCACCATCTTGCTCCGTTTGGCTCCGTTTCAGCTCCGATTCACCCTATTTCAGTTGAGTTGCGCTCCTAACAGATAGCCCTACAAAATAAGCATAAAAATAACCTTTCTTTGAAGTGTAGTCTCATTCAAAAATATGAAAGAAGTGTAAAAGAGATTAAACATAGATAGACTTATCAAAAGGTGTCAAGCCAAAATTTGTTTTCTTGCTCGTTTTTGCTCCAAATTGCACCGTTTTTGCTTCTTTTTGCTCCAATCACCATTTTTGTACTTAAAACCGAAAAACATACAAAATACCTTTCTTTTAAAGTGTAATATCATGAAAAAATTAGTAAAATCATATAGTAAAAAAGCGTATATATTTTTAGTGCATAGGAATCCCCCAAATTTAACTGTTACTTGTCCTCAAGTAACCCTTTTACTACATAAAAATATAACTCAAGGCAATGTACTTTTCACCTGTAAGAAACTAAAAATTTTCATTCAAAAGAATATATTGGTTAGTCTTTTAGAAAGAAATTCAGTAACTCAGGTTAACACTACAGGTATAAGAATGTTCAGCAATCAAGTTTAAGGGTTCTAGTCTTCTATTTATTTCAAGATAAACCATAAATTATCACATTAAGAGTGCCTTGAAAGATTATGTGAAAAAGGAGTTTATGCAAACTTCATCAGAATGTAGCACAATACTTTAAATATAAATTCAGATATGAATTCAAGTTCTCCCTTTAGGGTGACTCAAGTAAAACCAATTTTTGATTAGGCATCTCCTCAAGCTTCTCCTCATAAATATTTTCTTTATTTTTCTTTTTCTCTTTTTTTTGGGATTGTTTTTCAATTCTTCCCTTTCTTTTTCTTTTTCTCTTCTTTTTTTTTAATGAGGATTACTATATCTGGATAACCTGTAATGATTTTGAACTTCACTCTCATCTTTCTAAAGTTCAAACTTAAAACACCTCCTTACTTTATAATTAGGTATGAGCTTTATTATTCATCATAAAGTTACAATCTCTTCTTAACACACAGTATTTTAAGTCTCTTAACATTTCAAAAATACAGTTTTCTTTACTTTAAATAGTTAACTATAATCAAATTCTTTCATACCAAATATCTTATCCATATAAAATTAACCTTTATTACTAAAAACTTTCATCCAATCCTTCCATAATATTCAACTGAAAAAAAAAGTTTTAGTTATCTCAAGCGAAGTTCAACTGCTAGAAGTTATGCTAATAATTTTTGAAAATATAACAATTAAGAACAAATAAGAGTTAATATTTTTCTTCCCCCCAAACTTAAATTTCAAAAATATTTTGCAATTAATTCCATAAAATATAGCAGGAAGAAAAGTAAAGGTTGAATCTACTTACTACTACAACATCCTAACAAATTCATATACATGCATAATCAGGATAGAATGACTGTAGGAGAAAGTAAAGCTAACCTAAAACATGCTTGTAATAAAATTACACAAAAAGGAAGTATTTTCACATTAAAATTTTATTTTTTTTCCTACCCCCAAACTTAATTTTTAACATATATGACATTCAGTACAAAAAATATAAGCAGAAAGAAACAATTTAGAAATTTTATCTACCACAAGTGTCTATCAGAAAGATCTACAGTTATTAATCAGGATAGGAATCATGTAGCAAAAACTAAATCTAAACTAAATATTCTAGAATGAAATTAACTAAACCAAAGTCTAACTAGCATAGCATGTATAAGCAAGGGAATATAAAATGTTCTTCAAGACCTAGATAAAGTTGTAACACAAACATAAATACACATATGATAAATGAAGTTAATTCATCCTTTAACTCATCCAATCTTACTAACTTACTTCCAATTTCTAACGAAATCACTACCATAGTAAATTAGGTACTTTTTTAAATGATTTTATAGATTATAATTCTAAAGATAAGATTATTCCTGATAAATTGGTTTCCGGACACCAATCTCAGGCATCATCTAATCCTTTTATTTAAGCACATTTAACAGTTACATATTGTAGTGTAAGATCATCTTAATGTTATTCATCAAATAGGTTCGCGACTCCTACCAAATGAAAACAAAGTTAGAGAAAGGAAGTAACCAAATTAAGAAGGAACTATTAATGTTCGAAATTCATGATTTCTCTTGTAAACTCAAGTCTGGGTGAGACCCAAGTCACAGTGGACTCATTAATCCAATTACTACAGGAGATCAAGCCTAGCCATAATAAGAAGTTAAGGAATCACCTCCCTCAAGACACAAATATCAAATCAAACAACTAACAATCCCAACATCTGCCAATCAACAATCATACTTATCAATCCATAATGACACATAAAGATCAAGTCAATCCACTAATCCAAACACCATAGAACACTAATAATCATAACTCTCAAGCACACTAAATCAAAGCACATTGATAACTATGAGTGCCTCTCATAAAGCTCCTGGTTTAACATCATTAGCCCGACAAATGATTCCTCCTGGATCCAAATTCCAATTAAGTAATCCTTGATCAATCGCCCAATCCTTTTCAGATCCAAGAATTCCTAAAAAAATCCTTAAATTGTAATTTTTCATTCAGTACTTCCTTTTCAGATGGTTTTATATCATTGTTCCTCATATTTCTTTCTAGATCCAATATTTTTCTATTAATTTTCTCAATCCACATATTAATATCATCCTTGAAATTTATAAGAAATGGATCTCTATAAGATAATTCAAGATCTACAAAATTTTGGATCAGATTCTCTCTAGATAATTCAAATTCAGGATCAAAATCTTCTATGTCACTCTTCTGTTTCAAGTTATCTTCCAATTCTTCCCCTTTATAATTATTAAATGATGAAGGTGTTGACCTCATTTTTGATGAGGTCTTCTCTTCTTCTTTTTAGTACTTAGGATCTAGCCTTAGGTTTTTTTTCTTTGACTGTCTTAGAGGACTAGAATTGGGACCCACCACTTAGAAATTCAAACCACTTCTTAACTCCTTGCAAACTCTACAAACTTGACTATAGACCCCTAATCACCTAGAGGGTCGAAATCAAATGTGGAAGTTTAAAGGATGAGTTCCTATAGGACTCTTTGGCCTTAGGACCGCCTCTGGTGGCTCTGGTCCAGTGAAGGGCTGACTTACACACACACTACACTTATACACTACACTTTCACACACCTCCTAAAACCACACCCATACTCAACTTGACCTCCTGACTCATTTAGGTGATTCACATGGATGGTCCTTAACCCCTAAGCCCTTGGCTAAGACGGTTAGGAACAACATAGTGAATACCTCAAATGAGTCCCTTCATGGCTCATGTGGGCTTAATATGGCTTCATGGCTCAACCAAAATGATTTCATTCCACTTACATTCACCTAATCTTCAATTTCCTAAATTTTCAATTTTTTGACCCCCGGGACCCTACACCCGCCTAGCCTACCCAAAACCCTTGAAATCCTCCAAAATTTCCAAATCACTCAAAATTCCTCAAGACCAATCCCAAACATTCACACATCACTCAAATTAACCATCCATAGCCAAAAATACCAAAAATTCAAAAAATACCTCCCAATACCCTCCAAATACCCAAAATATCCCTCTTGACCCAAAAATCCAAAAATTTAGAAAATTCCTAGAAAATTTCAGAAAATCCCAAATATTCCCAATTTCATTTTGTTCAACTACACCATGGGCCAATTTTGTCAATTTACCCCACTTTTATCAAAACCCCCAATTTGACCCATTTAAACCCAAAGTGAACCCAATGTCAAACCAAACCTACCAAATTGACTCAAATTCTGATCCAATTCAATTCTAAACTTCAATTCAACAATCCCAACACCAATCTAGACCAAATCCAAGTCCAATTTGATTGACATTTGGATCCAATTTCACTTTTGGCCTTAAAGCCCAATTTGGACCCATGACCCAAACATAACCCAAACTCACCCAATTCAACTCCAATTAACCCCAAATCTTTTCCAAATCTTCCTTAACATTCCCACAAACAAAATACTAACATGATTTACCCAACATTTAGACCCAAACCCCACTCAACTTCAACCCAAACCTAAAAGGCCCTATTTTGACCTAAACCCAAACCTAACCCAAATGAGCCCAAACCCCAAAATCAAAGCCCAACCAAAGTCAAAACCTCTTTGAAACACGCCTATAAACATTTCCCAACATTAATTTTACATCAATTTCAACCCTAGCCCAACATTGGCCCATGTTAGCCCAATTTGACCTATATTGGCCCATTCACCAAAGGAGCCCAAATTCAACCCAATTCAAACCCAAATCACTCCCAATTTGCTCCAAGTCACTCATGACACATATATGAGCTAAACCCAACAATTATTTGGCCCAAGACTTTGCCAAAATTTCATCTTAAAATCCATTTTAAAATCCAAAAGCCCACTTCCCTAAACCATTTTAAAAAAGCCCATTTCCACCAAATACAAAAGCCCAAATTTGGCCCTAAAGCCCACATGTCAATTTATTTTCATCATACCTTTAATTGATATCACCCCTAAGTTTAAAAATCATCATTAAACCATTCCAAATCAAGCTTCATACAAATTCCCATCAAATTACCAAAAATTTCTAAAATCCATTTTCATGAAATCGACCAAGCTTTTCCCCAAGCCAAAGACAAGCCATGCAAGCCATGGACAAGCCACATGAAGCCATGGAAGGTTTGACATGTGATCAAGCCATTAATGGCAAAAGGAGGAGCCTCTTTTAAGCCCCCTTAAAAAGGTTTTAACCCTTTTAATGCTTCACCCTAATCCATGATTAAACAAAATATTCATGGATGGTGACTTCTCTACCCTTTTCAAGCCGATTCACTCGATCCTCCCTCACCCCAAATCAGCCATGGAAGGGTGCACCAAACCCAAAATGGTGGGTTGACCCATTTGGACCCAAAATGAGCCTCTCCCCATACCCTTTCGATTCAAACCCTTTACACATGTCCATGGCCAATCGACCGCACAAACCTCCAGCCCCCGACCCACCTCGGACTCGAGGGTGACCCATGCGCTCGCGGCCACCCGCCCGGTTCTCCGGAAAACACCGTGGCCGAGACCTCGGGAGGTGCCAAACTTTGGAATTCCACCTTGCCGAGCCGCCCCATGCCCAATGGCCACCATGGTTGTTCTTCCCATGCCCGGAGTCACTCGATCCCAACCCTCGGCCATCCCCGTGAGGCTCTCCAGCCCACCTCTATTTAAACCCGACCCCCTCATCGCCATGAGAGGAGAGTTGCACAAACCTTGCCGAAACTCCGCCAAAATTGTTCCAAACCCTTCTCCATCCTTAGAGCAGCTTGATCCCTGGCTACATTTGCCCTAATCCTCACCAACAGAACTCAATTTCTCAGCCAAAATTCCACCCAAAACCAGGACGCTTCTCCACAGTGGATCAATCCTCAAATTGATTGGTCCTACACCTTCACCAGACCAAGGGAAGGAGTCCACCAGCAAAAGCCCCCTCTCCGTGCCACCCATCCGTTCCGTACTCCAAGCTTTATGATCGGGCTTGGTCGAAATCATACCTAGACAATTCATCAGACTAGGAGACTTCATCCGGAGCTTGCTGGGATCCAATCGAAGGTGACACAACCCTCAGATCGAAGCCACACTTCTCTGAGCAAAGGTATGGCCTCACTCTTCTTCCCGAGCTTCGAACATTCTCCATTTTTATTAAGTCAATTTCATGCCACATAAACCGTATGGATGTGTTCGTCTTCTCGAGACAAATCCATGGAGCATAAGAACATTAAATTCGGTCAAGTATCGAGTGAGATCTTAGGCCCGAAGATGGACGGTTCTCGTGCTAGGAGGCTTGGGGACGATGAACGGATGCCGTTCATTCAATACACGCGCGGACGGACGGCCAGGATCGCGCCGGATCGAGAGATGGAACGACACGGCGGCCCCCGAGCGCCGAGTCGATGGCGGCGTCGAATCGAGAGCGCCACGCGGCGTTTCGGAGCTGCCGAGGTTGACGCGGCGCCGCGTGGATAAATAGAAAATTAGGGTATTTTCTGATTTATTTAATTCCCTAAACTTCAAAAATCCATAACTTTGTGTAGAAAAATCAGAAAAATAAAATAAAAATCCCTAACCGGTCTTAGGATTTCCGAGGTAGTCGTTTGGTACAACATAAACCCTCATATCTTCAAGGTTATTTGTATGATCATGTCATACGAATATAAGTCCTAATTAATTAAAATTGGCAAGATGAAAACATTAAATAAACATTAGGACTTTCCTAAATTCAAGCCAAACAATAGGATAGTCGGAAATTACCGAAGTTCGCTTCGAATCCGTAATTTCTCCTACCTTTCTTCCTTTGAAATCCCAAAATAAAATCTTCCAAATTTGATCCATTCCCTATCGAAATTCCAAAATTCAATCCCTCGAAAACTTACACTTTGAAATTTTTGAGAGCGTAACTACCGATTATTATCGAAAGTTTTCTAGGTGATTCCCATCACTTAAGATGTAATTAACTATAGTGGCTTGCCCTTATAGGTAATTTTAAAGAACCCATGTAATATAAACCCCGTTTAATGCTTTCATATTAAGCAGGGAATTTGTCGGCTTATAAAATTGGTTCGCGTACCAAACGGATGTCACAAATCTTCTAGTTTATTTAATCGAGCCCCACCATCAAGCAAGTGTGTCTACCCTTAGGATATATACACGGTTTGTGGTGCGGTGTTCGTTTATATAAACTATTTGGGATGTGAGATCGGTTTGATTTCATATCTTAAAATCTTCAAATTTAAAATTATTTTCAAAAATCAAATACTACTTTTCAAATTATTTATTTAAATTAAATTAAAAATTCGCCGCACAATTTTTTAGGCGACCCCTTTTCAAAAATATAACACTCAACCTAAAAATATGCCAACAGAAGGATCTATCTTAGTTGAGGAAATAGGTTTTTCTAATTCCTTAGGAATTTCTTCCAATGGTCTTCCAATATCGTTATCCTCTTTTCTCAACTCAAAGTTTTTTTGAAATATATCCTCAAATTCTCTTCCAAGTCTTAGTTCAATAATTTTATCTTGTTCATCATTCAATTTAGGTTTTTCTTGTGATTGAGTTGAATCTAAAGATATAAAGACTGGTTGTGTAGATGAATTCCTTAAATAGATAGGCTTTAAAATTGTATGGGGTACATCCATCTTAAGTTAATGAGATTTTTCAACAGATGGAATTAAAAGTTTACTATTTTTGGTAGCATCCATCATTTCACACCTCTCCTGAACATACAAATAGTTTTCTTTAAATAACATTTCGAATCATCATGAAATTCTATTTCAATCTCATCTGTTAACTTACTCTCAAAACTTTCTTGGAAATGATCTTTACTTAGACAACCAATTTAATTTATCCAAAAACAATCATCGTCTTTTCTCTCAGCTGGATATTTCATAGTCTTTAATACATCAAAAGTAACTTCACGGTCATTAATATTCATAGTCAACTCTCCTTTTTGCACATCTATCATAGCTTGTCCAGTAACAAGGAATGATCTCCCTAAAATAATTGGAATTTCTTTATCTTCCTCCATATCTAATACAATAAAGTCCAAAAGAAAGATAAATTCATCTACTTTAACAAGCACGTCTTCTATAACTCCTTTTGGATAAATGATAGATCGATCAGCTAACAGAAGAGTTACAGTAGTGGGAGAAATATCGACTAAACCTAACCTTCTAAATATAGATAGAGGCATCACATTAATGCGCACTCTAAAATCACATAAAACTTTTCCACATAATCTTTTTCCAATTGCACAAGGAATTGTAAAGCTACAAGGATCTTTAAGTTTTCGAGGAAAATTTTTCTGAAGTAAAGCGCTGTACTCCTCACTTAGTGCAACTGCCTCGTAATCCCCAAATTTCCTTTTCTTGTTTAATATCTCCTTTATAAACTTTGCATAACTTGGAATCTGTTCCAAAGCTTCAGTGAAAGGAATATTTATCGTTAACTTCTTAAGTACTTTCATAAACTTAAAAAAATTTTTATTCAACTCATGCTGTATAAGTCTTTGAGGAAATGAAGATGGTGGTCTTTCCAAACTGATTTTAGTTGGAGATATTAATTTTTCTAGATCCTTAGAAACATGTTCTTCAAGTCTTTTAGTTTCTTTTGTTTCTCTCACAACATATTTCTCTTTTCTAACCACATCCTGTATCTCTCTTCCACTTTTTAATTGGACAGATTCTACATATTCATTAGTGTTCTCTTTAGAGTTGATCTCAATGTTGCTAGAAAGTGTTCCTTGGGGTCTATTGCTAAGTGAATTAGCAATTTGTCCGAGTTGATTCTCTATGTTTCTAATCACAGCATTTTGACTTTGCAACTGGTTTTCTATTTGCAATACCACTTCTTCCATAGACATTTTCTTATCCTCAAATTATTGATCATTGTTAGAGTCCAGTGGATATGAAGGTTTATAGTTTGTGTTCCCCTGATTATTCGAACTTCCATTAGGATTTATATGATTATTTTCTCATTTTTAGTTTCCACCATCAGTAATATGATTCCAATTAAATTTAGGATGGTTCTCCCAACTTGGGTTGTAAAAGTTAGAATTTGGGTTATTTATGGTATTTAAAGCAACATAAGTTAAGTTAGAATCAATCATATGCCCTGACGAAATTTCCTCACTTACAGGAGTAAATTGAGGTTGGTTCATTCCAAATTAGTCCAACTTCCTTGATATTGCAGCAACTTGAGAT
>CM040438.1:62621850-62743073 GCA_022702705.1 Papilionanthe hookeriana x Papilionanthe teres | reverse complement strand
ATAAACTTTCATGTCACTATGAGTTTGTGATATATCACTTTAGTTATAAGTTTTTATTAAATAGTTGAGATTTTGTTGATAGCCTTCTAAAGTTACATTAACATCGAGGATATAAGCTATAAAATAATTAATTACAGGGTTTTGACATTTTTTTACATTTATGTTGCAGATAAAATGTACTTTAATATGTAGTAGTTACTCATATTTATGACACTATATTTAAAGTAAACCAGATCATAGTAGGTTATTCTAGTGACATGTAAAGTGATGTTAATTTGATCCTTAAATTTTGGAAAGTATGTGTTCGATAACGAATGTATTAAGAATGAGACCAATAATGAATGCAAATTTTAAGAATTTTTTTTATGGTAAACAAAACTTGATTTATGTCCATTCATTTATAAGTTGGGTTAGAACCGCATGATGAGGGAAAACACTATATTTAGACATATACAAATATTTATGTGAGTCATGATCAACATTTATGACTTTCCTATGACCAACATTAGTTAAATAATAATGTCTTCATCATTACTAACAGATTTTCGAAAGAACTATAAAAGTAACTCATAATGTTGAGCGAAGAAAGAATGTGAACTAAAGTATAAATGGAAACATACGGTTAATTAAAGACAATACCATAAGAAGGTATCATATAGTATGTTTTATTAAATTAATATAATACAACTAAAATAACATCACAATAAAACCATTATAACACCAGTCGAATATCACTACAAAGCCGCCACATGCCACTAAAATAACACCACATTATAATCTCGATAACACTTGAATGACACTACAATAATACCACAATAACACCATAATAACATCATAGTAACACCAGTCGAGTAACACAATAGAACCGTCACAATATCACTCAAATAACACCACAATAACACCTCACTATCAACTCAATAACACCACAAAAATAATGTGATAACACCATAATAATATCGCAATAACAGCTTAAGAACACTAAAAAAACCGCAATAATAACGTAATAATACTACAATAACACCGCAATAACACCTCAATTACACATGAACAACAATACTTAATATGATGCAAATAACAGAAGTCGAATACCACCAAAAAACCGCCACAATAACGCCGAAATAACACAATAATAACACCACAACATAATTACAATAAAACCACAATAACATACGAATAACAGCAGCCAAGTAACAACACAAACCATCACAATCCCACTCAAATAACACTATAGTAACACCTCACAAACGTCTCAGTAACATCACAAATACCGCAATAACACAATAATAATACACCTCAAAAACATCTAAAAAACAACACAAAAATACCACAAAAAAACTTCAATAACACCAAAAAAATGCCGCAATAACACCATAAATTAATGTTGACATTTCAAACATAGCTAAACTCGCCATTTCTAGATTTTGCCAATTTTTTTCAGAATCATCACCTCAATTTCAAACATCTCGTCATTATTTCCATGTTCCATCACCATTATTTCAAACTTTTCATCGTTTTTTAGAGTTTCCATCATCAATATTGCATGACCTAGCAAAAGTGAGGACTGAGAAAATTGTTTTGCGAAACCCTACACGATGGCGATTGAAGAAAAATGGGATTTATTTGAAGCAATTTTTTTCGAAGAAAAGAACTTGATTGAGCTGGGCCATGCTTTAAAATATAGATATTTTTTATTTTTTATTTAGTAGTGTATAAAGCTGAATATTTTCATTAGAGTGCTTCGTTCTTCTCTAGATGCAATATATCAATGATCATATTTTCATTCCCACAAATTCTCACAAATGTTAAGATACACCAACTCATCGGAATTAGAGGTGTAAACGAACCGAACACGAAGGAACATAGCTTATGTTCGTGTTCGGTTCGTTTGAAATTTAGTTTGTTTGAATAAGCTAGTGTTTGAAATTATTCGTGAAGTCACTGTTAGTGTTCATTCTTAACAAACGACTTAAACATGAGCCGAACATGAACTATTCGAGAACGATGAGCCAGTTTGACAACCCTGATATTAACATATATAAATAATATATTATATTAATTATATAACTTACATTATATAAATATATAATATCTATATTAGTATATCACTAATATAGTATATTAATATATTATTATTATTATTAATTTATTATGTATCATAATTTATAAATTTTAATTTTTTAAAATATCATAAATTTTTTATATATAATTATTTTAAATTTGATTCCTTTCGCAAAATTTTATTCATCTCATTTAGTTCGAATGAAAAACCGAAAGAACGAGCCTTTTACAGCCCTGATCGCATTGAATACAATCCTTCTTCTTTAGTTTGTTCGAAAAACCACTTCCGAGACTGGTAAACAGTCTTACCGAAACCCTAAATTCCCCATCGTTTAAAACCTATCCGGCGTCCCTCCACGCAGCGGCTTCCGCCATTTCTCACATATTTTCAGAATTTCTGCTTCTCAGGTCGGCTCCCTGGAATTATTTAGGGTTTCCCTTCCTGTAATTTTTTATCTTGTTCATCTCGCCTTGTTGAGTTCCACTTGATCCGATCTTAAACATATTTTTTTCTGAAAGTCTATATTTTTGGGAACTGAATATGATTAACTCGCGCTGCCCTTTGGTGATTCTATTCGTTGATTGCACCTTGCGGTTTTGCAGCTTGATTTCCATTCCATTCCTGTTGCCACTCTTTTAGCGGAGAGGGATTGTAGTGAACTGAGAATATAGATCTAAAGTTGCCACTCTGTTTAGTTCTCATTTTGCTTCGAAGTAATTCAGGCTTTTCCATTCGGTAGACGTTCCTTTTTTTCCATGTTTTTTTGGCATTTTTTGTTAATAAATAAAGGCATATTGAACGAAGTGTACTATTCCCCAGTTTGAGGTGATCTTGCTTCTGTACTATTTGCTCCATCTCTGTTTGATGACTTCAGTTTTGAGCTTGATCTCTGCATAACATCTGGCAGGTGGCCCCCCTAGCCATCAAGAAATGGGGATTCATTGAAATTTTAATCCCGCCGTATTTACGTAAAATAAGAGGATTGCATATGGTGGGATTTGTAGTTAGATATGAACTTACCACGGTGGATGGTATTATGTTAAAACATTGAAATGAAAGCACTTCTTAGATACTATTTTTTGTGCACTTACATTTAAGTTAATGGTTGTTAGCGTGATTAAGATTTTTCATCTAAATTATGCTTTCAAATCTTTAATATTGTTTTGGAGAACATTCTTACAGCGTTCCTAACGAAATGTTATGTTTAAATCACGGATGTGTTATGAAATTGTGTTCTGCCTTTGCAGTTGATGGCCTAAACCATTCAATGTTCCTAACAGTTATATGTTAGATGAATGAGAAATCAGGCTACTTAATTTCTCTTGCTGTAAATCTATCTGGTTTTACTTTTTATAGTCATACTGCAGTTTTGTTTAATCTACTTGCCTTTGATGAACAATTGAAATATGCATTTACATAATTGTGAACTTATTTATTTGCCTTTTATTTTCCTGCCATAAAGTACTTATTGGTGATGACACTTTAAGAAAAGGAACTGATTTGGATAGTGAGATGTTTTATTTAGAAGGAAAATGGGTAAAATTATGTACACAACCTCTGTTGTTTGATTATTCTGGTGGAACTGAGGTTTGGAACTAGTTTACATGTGCTGTATGGACAAACCTAGGAAAATTTAACTTGTGATAGTGATTTATTCATTCAGAAATTTCATGGAATTGACTTAGTTCTTGGGAGCTATGATTTTACTTTCTGAAGGAATTCTCAACTTCAGTTCTATGCTCTTTTTAAATAGGATTCTTTTTCAAGTCTAAAGGAATGATACATTTTGAAAAAATTTTGTTTATTTTTTCTGTTAATTAGGTGCACTTGGAACAATCTTGGATTTTTATGCCCCAAGCATTTACTAGAGGCATGATGAGAATATGGAGAGAGAGTGAAGGTTGCCTTTTGAACTGTGTAGCAAAGATTTTGCAATGAGTCATGGGGAATTACCCTTCAAACAACACTCGTTTCCTGTCTCTTTCCATCGGATGGTCATTTCATTTATTTTTGTTCACTTTGGATGTCTTTGTAGATAAACAACGACCATTTCTTGTTATATTTTTTCCATATGTGCCCGTCTTGCTTGTTATCCTCAAATTTCAGGCATTGTAACCTGTACATTGAAATAGCAGAGTTGCCAGACCTTGCAAAAAATGCATGCTTATATTGTCTTGGGTGGCTAAGAGAAAAATCTTTGCATGAATTCAAGTGTAGCATGTATTCATTTTTTTCTTCTATTTAATCATGCACAGTATGTTTCTAACTATTATGTCTATTTATTGCATGTGTTGCATATAATTATGATATAGTTTTTTCTTACACTATGGCAGATTAAGTAATGTCTTCAGAAGTTTTGGTGGCACCAGAGGCACAGGTACCAGCTCAGTCCATGGAGTCACAAACTGCTGAGTCAACTGCTTCAAATCCTACTTGCATTCCAACATTATCGGAGGGTGAATCAAGCAGTAATGTTGCAGTTCCAGTTACAGACACTCCAACTATAAATTCTGGTCCGGAAGAAACAGTAACTGTATCTCCTCCCACGAGCTCACCAGCTCAAAGGGCTATTCATGGTACTGCAAGTGACTCATTACAAGATTCTGTTCGGGCAAAATTTGTTTCCTCACCTGGCTATGTTGTCCCTCCACCTTCTTTTTCTTACAGTATATTTCCTAGGGTGAACCTTGCCTCTGGGGCCCATCAACATACTTCGTCTTCTCCTGTTAGTTTTGTTACTTGTGCCAAGGCTTTGTATTCTTCCCTTAACTTTCTCTAACTGATTTATTTGGTTTGGCTTTTGCGCAGGCTTTAAAATTAACTCCACAAATGTCTCCAGCTGCTCTACAGCCGCCAGTTCCTGGGCAATCTTTAGGAAATAGACCATCTTTTTCATACAACGTTGTCCCACTACCAAATGCTAGCCCTGTTTCTGGTCAGCAGTTTCAACCCGCCGCTGTAATTCTCAAGTGCTTTTAATACTTTAATGTTTGCTTCATATGCTACCTCCCTTTGTTGCAAGTGCTTTTAATACTTTAATGTTTGCTTCATATGCTACCTCCCTTTGTTGCAAAATGGATGAAATTATTTGCTTTTGAAGGAATCATCTATCTCATATTTTTATATATATGTCTTGCAATTAGGTGAACAATCAAAGGCAGCTGTTGATTGGAAATTCTGTCCCACCTTCGCCACCATTGGCTGCTGCATGTTTGCAGCCTCAAGTACCCTGTCAACCTATTCGCCCTGATGCATCCATTTCTTCAACTGTTCCACAGAATTTTCCACCACCCATTCAGTTGCCAGTTCTCCCTCCCAAGGGCCAGCTATCACCTTCAACAAACTTTTCTTTTGGTGGGGGTTCTAGGCCAACAATAATGGAGGCTTCTGTTAAGTCTTTGCCATCCAACACAGTATGTTTCTTTGTTATTAATGTGGTGTAATAAATTTTATTTCTTCTTATATATTATAGTTACTCAAGTTTTCTATTTTCACTAAAGGGTTATCTACCACTTCTATGTTTGCAGTGCACTTCTGATGCAACACCTTTGGATATCGGCATGACTTCAGTATCAACAAGTTTAGATTCAAAGTTGTCTCATGATATGCATGCAAGTTCATCCGTAGGCTCGACAATCTCTCCTATTTCTAACGTGTCAAGCGTGTTGCCGCCAGCTGGTTCTTTGATAAATGGTCATCTTCCAATGGTTGGAATTTTTACTGACAATAATCTGCCTAAAACACCTAATCCTGCTACTGTTCAACCAGCAAAGCCTGGGGCTTCATCAGCAACAATGAGACCTATTCAGCATGATCAAGTTCTTGCACCTTTAAGTCAATCTTCCATAACAAACCCAACTCCACAGAGTGTACATCAACAAATTTATCCACATTTACCTTCAGTACAGGCCCAGATATTACCTTCTCAAGTTCATTGGCTGCCTCCTCAGGCTACTGGGGTACAATGTCTTCCTCTGTCACAATATCCAGCTGTGCTTCCCGGTCTTTCCTCTTTCTCAGTGAGGGGCATGCCACCACCCTCGGTTCCTTTTCCTGATATACGACCTCCTGGTGTTTTGCCTGAGGTGAACTGTGAAGAAGCATCTTCCTCCACGCTGGAGTCATCCGTCCCTGTAAGGAATACTGGAGTAGGGTCACCTCATGATGCTGGTATGCTACTTTGGAATGAGATATTTGATTTTTCCGTATATTAAGTTTGTCAATTATTCTGTACTGATTTCTTTGTGTGCAGCTTTTGAAAAGGAAGTTAATGACACTCAGCAGGACGGTAACAATAAAAGTGAAGAATTGGAAGCTTGGACAATGCACAGAACTGAGACAGGTGTTTTATATTACTACAATACTATTTCAGGAGAATCTACTTATGAAAGGCCTTTCAAATTCAAAGGAGAGGTAATGCGTTTATGATTTGTCACATTAAAAATATAGTGTCATTTTTGGTGAAATAGTTATTTTTTTCATTCCTTTTGTATGTTATCCTCTCTTTTCTTTATGCAGCCTGAGAAGATTGCTCTTCAGATTATTCCAGTGTCATGGTATGTATTTAATAACCATATTTTAGAAACTTATTCATCATTTTTAATTTAAAGATTTCCTTTAATAGCTTTCTTCACTGCTATGGTTATAATTATAGTTATGGCTAAAGTTGATTTTGTGAAGTGCGCTGATTAGGTAAGTTAATTTTTGTACATTATAATCATTTATCATTGCAAACTCTTTGAAGATGTTAACAGCAAAGCATCAATTATAGGTCTGCGTGATAGAATAAGGAAATAAGCTATCAAGTTGATCGGAAAATGTTCTTTAAAAGCTTCAGTTAGTGATTATTACTAAATTTATACATTTAGAGTTTGAAGTACTTGGTAGAGCTTTAAATGATTTATCGACCTTAGTTAAGTGCTTTATTTAATCTTGTTTGTATATTATTGAACATTTTTTCAATACACATGTTTTTAGAAACTTCTTTTTGGCTGGCTCTTTTTGATTACGAGCAACTGTTAATTGAACCCTATTGCATTCCCTCTATTGTGAACATGACATTTATTTTTTTGTTTTTAAGTAAAGGCAATTGATGTATGCAAAATTCAAGCTTTAAGCTAGCTTACTTGCAACCTTGTGAGGTTTTTGAATCTCAATCAATCATGCCCTTCGGTTTATTTATATATATGTTTTTATAATGCAAGCAATATATAATGTCTTGAATATATACTTTTATCACAAAAAGCTTATTTTAGACCTTTATGCAATTTATTAGAGTCATGAAGGTTTAGAGGAATTTGATATATTTTCTGAGAAAAATAATCCACTCAAGTTATGTGGTTAGCATTTATGGATATCTGAAATGTTTTCGTAGATGTGCATGTTAGTTATTCCTTAAGTTTGGCTTCATCACCATCTTCAAGAAACTCTTTGTAGAGATTTAGAAATGCAAATAGGTATTTTGTTCAATATAGAATTCTTTTCTTCTGTTTTTGTGTTAATATTTTAGTTACTTTTTTCTTTGCTGATTGAGGAAGTTGGACAACAACTGTAAAATTTAGGAAGGTGTAGTGTAGAGGGAACTTACTGTTATTCAATACTATTTTTACCTTAAATACCTTTTTCTTTATTTAAATTATGAGTATCAGGGATTACTCTGGAGTGCCAATGCTGTTTAATTGTCTCATATTTCAATTTCTTGTTCAATTATAATATGATTGGGCTGATTTGATATATATTTTTGGCGCATGGTTTCTCACTTGTTGCTGTTCTAGTGGTTTTGCTTGTTGGCGTCGGACATGATGTGTGTTATGTGGGAGTCTAATCATATTACTTTTGAGTTTTGTGATGCTCGTGTATGAGAATTATGAATGGTTTTATTTTGTTGTTAGCAATAATTGTAATATATGAAGTCTGGTACTGATTTCAAAGACGTGTAGTCAGCTTATGTACGAACTTCATGTTTTCCATAACCTTTAATTCTATTTAGATTATTTATAAATTGATTTTCTTAGCTCACCATGTTGTTTGGTTAACATAACATAGTCTGAGATGAAGGTCTTAAGGGCACCTTGCTCCACATTTGGCTATGGTCAAATGTGAAGCATATTAGGAACATGCAAAGTTGAATGGGATTTGTAAATTTGGAGCACAATTGGGCAGATAAAATAAGTGCTTTAGTTATTTGAAGTATATCTAACAATTAATATAGATTTTAAACCTTAATGCTGCACTACACAATTGATAGCTCAAAGAAAGTTTGATCAGTTGATATGCTTCGCAAAATAAGGAAAGTCTGATGAGGGCATTAAGTTTTCTTTTGTTTGTTTTTTTTCGAAATATTTCTTAAAGCAACTTTTACTTTTTAGTTATAAGTTAGGCAGGATAGCCTTTCTCTAAAATTTAACATAATGAAAACACAATGAAAACACTAGAAGTTATATAATTGTTCAGAAACTTCGCCGAAGTGAAAAGATCATAATATTTGTGACATGCTAAATCAAATATTAACAATAAATAACTATACAAGATAGATACAAATTTAGTTCCAACTACTGAGAGACAAAGGAAGTTATGTATACGTGTTGAAGGATTAGTAATTAATGTAAATGAAATTTTGCATGCTAAACAAGTCATTGACCAGATATTTTGGAAGTGTCCAAACATTGCATTCAATGTAACAGAGGGATTACATATTAAATAACCAGATATTATAAGTGAACAAACAAGTAATTCATAAATTGATTTTCTAAGCAAAATAAGCCATACTAAATTTAAAAAAAGAAAAAAAAAAAGATGTTGCTCAAAGGCAAATTAGTGAATAAATTCACATGCACATAGATGACCACGTATATGTTTGCTAATTATTGTAAGAATCCTTAAAATTAATGGCCAAAACATAGGTTCTCTTGGACATTGAATTAATATTAAATAAATTTTATGGAAGCTAGAAACTTGTAAATAAAATGTAATTAGATAAAAGTGAATTACTCTGCTTATAAAAAAAAAGTTTGAATTCCATTGATTTTGGTTGTTTTATGTCCTTTACTCGGATTTAATCTTTGTAACACGATGGTGATGGGGATTAAACACAATGCTAAAGGAGTCGTTTGAAGAAAAATTTCACAACAACTGAATACAGTGTCATATGATATGGCATGATGATGCTAGGGATGATTTGATTTCAAGAAAATGTTATCTATATAATGGCTACATTAGAAAGCAAGATCTGACAATGTTAATCATATTTTTGTGCATTGTGATGATATTTTGGTGAATTGTGAAGACGATAAAATTTTAATTTGTGGAAGATGGTCATGATATAATCGCCGCCCATTTGCATTTGGAAGACAACAACTATAAGACGAATATGGTGCACCATTCTTTGTAGGAAAGCGATTTAGCAATTTGATAATGAAGGGCATCATTGTGATTAGTTTAGCCTCCTGGTTGTAAATAAATTAGGGCATTAGTATTAAGGATTTACTATTACATTCGATATTTTCTTGGTAACTAGAATGCTATAATCTTAAATTAAAGGGGAATTTACATACATAGTACCCAATTCTTATGCATTTACTCATCTCATACCCAAACTTTAATTCTCACATTGTAAGCACCTTTTTGTATGTATGAAATGGTAGAAATAGTATAATCCACCTTTCATACATAGTTTAGGGTGCTTATCATATAAAAATCAAAGTCTGGGTGTGAGATAAGTAAATGCATAAGAATTGGGTGCTATGTATGTAAATTTTTCAAAATTAAAATAAGTTTTAAATTATGAATTTTCCAAGGATCAATTTGAGAGATTACTAGTAAAAAATTGACCCGAACAAGTCGGTTTGCATTGATTCATATAAATTCTTTGTGAATGTCTTTGCCCACCCCCGATCTTAATATTGCCTATGAATTTCTTGAATTGCAGGACTCCTTTACATAGCATTCTTGAAATAGTTGACTATCCTGCGAAGCTCGTTCATGCCTTATTAATCATAAGATGTGGCCATAGGCTTCTACTCTTCGTCTTTTGATACCAGCTACTTTTAGCTCTATTTTGTTAACCATTTTTTTTTGTATTATATAATAAATGAAATAATTTACGGACAGTACTTAGCTATTGTTGTTGGAAAAGGGAGAAATAAGGTGCTAGCAAAGAATGGTTGGAGAAGAGATGAGTTAAAGTAAGACAATCAGATTTACACTTAGAGTGGAGATTATTGAAATCTCTGGATTCAATTCATTCAATAGTCCTCAACTTTAAGGCTTGGCCCAATTTATGGGAAAATGATCAAACATACGTTTAAAAGATAAAATTAAATATTTAAATTTAGATTTAAACTAAACTTTATTCTAATTATTTAATTTCAAATATGACATTTTCTAAGATAAATGGAATTTAACTGAGAAAGTAAATAAAATCTTAAGTCCTATTAAATTCAAAATATTAAAATTAAATCTAACCCTAATTTCTTGGGCGGCATGAATCTCATCAGGATTGAGAAAACACTTCTTCCTAAGAGTATATTTGAACGTCTAGCAAATTTCATGCACATTTAATGAATCGACTGCAATGATTCAAACTACATATTGGAGAAATATTGACACTAAATATAATTTAGAAGTTGATTACGATCTCTTTGTTTTGCAAATATATTGGCATACTAAGTATCAAGTTCTTTTTCAACCCCCAATATTTATTTTTGTAGTATCATTGTGATACTTATCAAGTGAGAATGTTCTACCAAATCAGTTTTGCCATATCAATATTAGTCTACCAAAATTCGTGAAACAAATCATCAAAATAATCCAACGAAGTTAAATTAAATATTCTTCTTTATCTGTCAAAAGGCTTTGGGAATTAATAACATCAATTGGTGTATGAGGCTTGAGTGGCTGTGTTGAACAACTTTAGGTCAAAAAAATGGTTTCAGATTGAAGGGCTTAAGTTGTTTGCAAGAAATAGTTTGCTGTTGGAATCAGGTATCAATGCTAATGATAGCATTGAAATGATTTGTTTTCATAATTTTAACACTAGGTGGATGTGTGCATTTGCTATAGTACAGGTGGACTGAAGCCACTGCAGCAATAGTTCTTGTCAATTGGTTGAGTGTGAGGTTTCGTATTAGTGGAGGGACTAGAATTTCTAATGTTGTTTTGGTTTTGGTGCTAAATGGTTTTTTTTTTTTACCATGCCTCACTTCGTTAAGTTTTTGAAAGAGTAGTCGGATAAATTATGATGTTATGGAGGGCTTGTTGGTTTGGGACGTGGATAATTTGATTTGAGTCAATGGGATGTGTAATCAGGATGCAGAATGAGAAGGGAGTAAGTAGGAAGGAGGAACCATAATGGTAAAAGGAGATATGATTGCCAGATTCCCCTGGGAGAAAGGAGTTTGAGGAAATATCTTGATTTAATTCATTTAATAGCCCTCCATTAGAAATCTTGAATGGCCTCTTCATAAAAATTTTTCAAATTAAGGTTGAGTGATAAGATCTTATCCTATTATGTCAACTTCAATCCTAAAACTATTTATATACTAAAGATAAATTTACTGATGAAGTAAATATGTCTGAAATCCTAGTAACTTAAAAAATTCTGAAATTCAACCTTACGTTTCTCTCTAGTGCTCTATTCAATGTTAGTGTTGATCATTTCTTTGATTGGGTTCCAATGTCTGTACTAAGGCAATTATCATGTACTTCTTATGGACTGCATTACCTTGGCTCCTGCAATTACTAAAATTTATGTACATTATTTTGTTTGTAAAAGTCTTTATTTTCTCATCTTATTATTTATTTCTTAAACTATTTTTTATTGTTGCATAACATTGATTCAGGGAAAAATTATCTGGCACTAACTGGTCATTGGTCACGACAAATGATTTGAAGAAGTACTATTATAACACCGTGAACAAGGTATGTTTTTATTATTTTTCTCTTAAGCTTGGAGATTGGTTTAGCCCTAGTTTACTGTATTTTATTCTTTATTATTTCACAAAGCAAATAAATTTTAATAGACTATCCTTCTATGTATGCTGAAGATGGCTTCAAGTGTTGAACTTACCGTGTGAAGTTTATTAAAAGGCCTTTCTTTTGGTCTGACTATTTTCTAACTTGTAATTGAGGTCATTGCTTCAATTAATAGGTGGCTTTTTCTTATTGTGGCCATTGTCATATCGATTGTCAACAAGATTCTAGCTCAACATGCTTGTGGCCTTGATTTTTAAATTCTGGGAACCCTTGTGATTTTTTTTTTGTGGCTGCACATATACACAATTTTTATAAACTAGAATAAAAGAATCAGTGTTTTACATGGGCTCTTTTTTGCATTAACACTCAAAGTGAAACATTGATTTTTCTAACTAGAGCACTCATTAATTAAAAACTTAAACTACATAATATATATACACATTATTTATATACAAGTGTCAATTAATCGAACTTTACTCGTCTCTTATTAATATTTTTTTTCAAGTATGGCGATATATTCAATAACAATAATTTTTAGCTATTTAAAGTAAAAAAAAAGTAGGGTCAAATAAATCATGAAGTGTTGAAATAGTAATTAAAAAACTTTAATACTCATGAGATTGGGAGACCGGCTGGAGATCGAGAGGCGAAGGCAATATTAGTACGAGAATGTGAAGGCGAGACATTGTGAAGCATACAAATGACACTTTGAGAAACATTTTTGAGAAGAAGCTTGTGAATGAGACTATTGGCATCAACAACAAGAATTAATGAGAAATGTATAAGTAAACCTGCTGGTGAGGTGTGTGTTGGAGGAACCTTCAAGAAGTCATTAGCTTTGATGAGAGAATGGATGACTTAATGACTATGATTATTAATGAGAACTGAATTTTTGTGCCCTTTTTATTGTTGTAAATGCTGAATCGAACCATGAAATATTAACTTAGGTTTTGTTCTAAACTATAGCCGAGTTCTCAATGTTATGGCACCATGTAGCAAAGCTGCATGACACTAGCTTTGTTGCAAGTTTGTGTTTTGCAGGCAAGCGATGCATGGGGTTAATTGGAACTTGAAATGCTCACCAATTTACCCTTTAATCAGCCTATTTAATTTTCTTTTAACTTTGATTTGGTCAATAAGACTATTTTTCTGGTGCGCTTGAATCTACCCTTGTGACCATATGCTGGTAGATGGTATTCTATTCTTTTTATAGCACGTTACCATTCTTGAGTTGATGTTTAACTTAGTTATCTAACTGATATAAAATATTAAGTTCACATGTAAAATCTTAGAACTACCTATAATTGGTCTAAATGTCTTACAGCATGAGTGCCATATCTTACGATTGTGAACTCTACTATGTTTTGCTAAGTGTTAATCTTAGTGTAGGGTTAATTAACCACATTTTTTTGAAATAAAGAGGGTGGCGATATATGTAACAAGCTATACTTTCTTATTAATGTATGGTAGGATAAATTTTAGTCCGAGTAGCTTTGATACATTTCTTGTACTTTTCCGAGACAAAGGTCTAAAACAACTTTGTTGCCATTCTTTGAAAGCTGCTTAAAATTAAGAAATGGATGTGATTATTGTTCTCAAAAGTTGTTAAAGCGTTTTACATTCTATCTCGCTTACATGAACATGAGATTATTTTTAGCTGCTTTTCCATATATATATATATATATATATATATATATATATATATATATATATATATATATATATAGATATATATATATTTCTCTTTCTTGCATACCTATCACTGATAACCTTAAAATATAGGTTAGTAGCTGGCAAGTACCTGCAGAGGTTTTGGAAATGAGAAAAAAACAAGTAGTAAACTCTTCAATAGAAGAAATTGCTAGCATTCCCACAGATAAGGGAACTACATCTGCCAGTTTGAATGCTCCTGCTCTGCAAACTGGGGGACGTGATTCTATGACCCAGAGAACTCCAAGCGGACAAGCATCTACATCAGCATTGGATTTGATAAAGAAGAAGCTGCAGGATTCTGCTACGCCTATTGTGTCAGCACCTCTTCAAACTTCAGGTCCCCCTGCATCTGATTTAAATGGATCAAGAGTTATGGATGCCTCAGTTAAGGGGCAGCAACCTGTGAATAGTAAAGAGAGAGTTAAAGATGCCAATGGAGATGGAAATATGTCAGATTCCTCGTCTGATTCAGATGATGAAGAAAGTGGGCCAACAAAAGAGGAGTGCATTATTCAGTTCAAGGTATTTGGTTTTTGTTATATCCTAATCTGCATGTATTTTTGTTGTAGCAGTGATCTAGTGCAATTCCTTATACGTTTTTATATTTTCAATCCTTTTACATGATATGGAAGAAGTGATCTGTATAATGCATGCTGGGGAGAGAAATATTAAATATTTAGTCCCGACATTTCTTTCTTTTTGACAGTCCTCCTTTAAATTGGTTCTTACTTTCATCCTATGCCAAAGTTCCTTTTGAAAGCATAAGATTAGAACAGACTAGCACACGGCTCATGGTAAAAGTGAAAAGGATTTTAATCTATTTCCTGTTTTCTTAACTTGCTTTTTCTTGGAAGCCTTTTCCCTTTTAAGTAGATCCAATAAGTGGGAGAGTCGGCCCAAATTCCTGCCAAATTGTTCTTTATTTCAGCTGATTTTGCTTTTGTTTATTTCAGAGACATCGTTTTATCATTACATCTGCAGATCAAATATCTTGGCTAAATGCCCTAGATTTTTACAATGCTCTTGTTTTTTCATTTATTAATTATTTACTCATATAGTTACCAATTTTCTTTTATTTCAACTGGGCATTTGTTTATTTCAGAAACATCTGAGTTTTATAGTTATCTCGTTTTTTGAAGTGCTCTTATTTTTCCATTTGTTAATTATTTTCACTTAATCTGCAGTGTCTTTATGATTTGCTCAATTTTTTTTTCCTAACATCTTAGGATATGCTCAAAGAACGAGGGGTGGCTCCATTCTCAAAATGGGAGAAAGAACTACCAAAGATAGTCTTCGATCCACGCTTTAAGGTTTGTTGAGTCTAAAGATTATGAATTTTGGGCCTTTCCTATGACAACTATATGAAACAGGTTTGTTAGACCATATGTTGAGCTCAATCCTGCTAGGGTTGATTTTTTTTTTTAATTTATTTTTTCTCCATTTCTGAGACTGTTTTTAACCTTCTGCTGTTTTTGGGTGTGGAGGCAGATTCTTCTTGTTAGATAGTTCAATGTGCTTATTGCTAGTCATTAGAAACGTGATGATTTTTTTATTTTATCAAGTTTTCTCTGGCGCTAGATAAACGTGATCGTTTTTATAGTATTTTTATCCTATTAAATAATATTGAATTCATGGGAAGAAGAGTAAAGGCTTCAAATCAGTTTACAAAGTAGGTGGGTGTGGTTCTTAACAAGGAAAAAATGGTGGCCTGCAGCAACAAGCTTATTATGTAAGCAACTTTTCTAGTGACTACTTAAGAAGCGCCTGAACAATTTTTTATGAATACGGTTTGCAAGAACAAACTCTAACATATGTGAACACCAATTTTCGTAGGACTGTGAATTGGTTTTTCTCGAACTTCTGGAGCTTTTTTTCAAGGGAGTAGTTTAGAATTCTGGAAACAAATTCCAATGAGGAAAATGGGTTGCGTGCAGGAACATGCTTATCACTGAATGACCGAATTTTATAGGATTTCAGAGTTGGATTTTCTTGGATCTGCCATCTTAGCAAAATTTTGATGTGTGAAAGTGGATATATTTAGAATTTTTCATTTGACGAGCCTAAGATAAAGCAACTGGTTTCTTGTAAGGAATCAATGCCCTGTTCATTTCATAGATCTTTTATGTTTTGGGAAGGAGTTAACTAGATTGACCAAGGATTGACGGTAGATAACAATGTGAGGAACACAGCAAGCATCCATCAGTACTTCAATATTCAAACACAATTTTTGGCGCCACAAATCTTTTTTACCTTGATGCACATGCATATGGAAAAGATCAGTATGAAACCCAATATTGGACATCGCCCATAAATATTTGATTTTGTTTAATAACTTCATTGTACAACTTCTATTTGCAAATTACAAGGGTAGATGCATTTTTGGTACTAACATTTGAACCAGTTATATATATCTTGCTTTTCTTTGAACCTAAATAACAACAGAAACTTTAACTCTGTCACTTAGTTTACAAAGATGGCCATTCAATTGAATTAGTTGATCGAAAAACAACGGAGATGGGTAGCCTACCAGTCTTATCTGCCAGGACTTCTCTAGGTGCAATAATTTCCTATGTGGATTTATATGAATGGAAGATCCTTCTTGTTGATTGCTTCAGTGGATTTTTGCTGTATGATGCCTATCCTTTTGGCCTACAAATGCCCCTCCATGTGTCTGAATTGCCATGAGTAGTGTCTCATGGAGTTCCATAGCTGGAAGCAGCTTTTGCACCGGGCTACTTATGTCTTTATGCCACACTACTTATTACCCTACAGAGGGTTCTACTGTTGAGTTGCGTTGACAGAGCTATAAAAGGTCTTTCAATAAGTTGCATCTTTGTAAACAATCTCCTATGGGGATGCATCTTTGTAGTTCCTCATCGAGTTGCATAGCTGGAAGCAGCTTTTGCACTGGGCTACTTTGTCTGCAAGTAACGGTACTTCTTACCCTACAAAGGGTTCTACTGTTGAGTTGCGATGAAAGAGCTATAGATGATCCTTCAATCAGTTGCATCTTTGTAAGCAATTTCTTTTAGGGATGCATGTTCAAAAGTGAAACAATGGAGCCAAACCAAGGATTAAAACTTGGAATTTCTTACAAAAACTTTTCCGATGAAATTCCAAATAATATATTCAACATAATTTATAAAACAATCATGCAAAAATACAATCTAAACTTAATTTGTGTATTTGTAGATCTGTAAGATATTTTATGCGAAGCAGTGTGACTAGAAAGCACAATTGTAATAGATCAGCTCTGATGTCACAAGCCTTGTACGCCAAGTTACATATGATACATCATGGCAAATAAGACATTGCATAAGAATTAAACTTCTAAGTAAAATTAAGATAATTTAGTATGGTTACATGATTATTGAATAAGTTCCACCAGTATGATCACATAAACATCCAATCTTGCCAGCTAAGTGTCGGCGTTGTTTCGGGTGTAGAGTGCCCGTAAGAAGTGTCGGTCGCCGGAATCGAAATCCCGTCGCCGCGCTTCGGAAGGACGCTTTAATTTACATATATATATATATATAATTTTTAGAAAAATATGAAAGAATCGACCCCATATTTTTCATAGTTTAAATGAAAGAGTACTACGCTTCAGTCATGTATTTATCCCGAAAGATAAACACAAGATTGAGAGTGAGGCTCGTTCAAATAAACTAAGAAATATATGATGTCCGTTTGGCTGCGAAACAATTTTATTTCGTTGACAAGTTCACTATTTAATATAAAGGATTAAATAGAGTTTATTTTAAGTTCGAGTTCGGAAAAACTACCTATAAATGGCACTCTATAGTTAATTACATCTTAAATGACCGAGAGTCAGCTTAAGAAAACTTTCGATAAAAATCGGGAAATATTATCTTTAAGGAGGTCGAAAGGATAGTAACTTTTCAACGTAATCGGACAAAGAGGTGTGAAAGGGGATTGACTCAAATTTGAAACATTTTTATTGTAGAATCCAAAGGAGGAAGAACTAGGGGATGTCGGAGATCCGGAGGCAAACCTCAGTGACTTTCAAGCTATCCTATGGTTTGACTTTGATTTAGGAGAGATATTATTTAAAAGTTTTATCCTGCAAATTTTATTTAATTAGGGCTTACATTTGTGTGAAACGATCACACGAATAGCCTAGAAGATATGAGGATTTAGGTCGTAACGAACGATAACCCCGGAATCCTAAAACGAGTTGGAGCTTATATTGTACAACGGAAATCATGCAAGCGCCAAAGAGGTTGAGGATTTATGTCGCACTAGGCGAACAACTTCGAAATCCTACGGATTATTGTTTAATCACTAATAAATGATTTAATTTAGCGAAGATATGTTTCTTTGTTGAAGATAAAGTCTTACTTTATCGCATATGCTCAGTTCTCCTTATCATTAAGAGGTTAAGTTTTTAAGGTGCGCAAGTCATAATGTCAAATCAAGTGCCTACATGGTTGAGTTCTCCTAAACATCCCATGCGAAGTATGTTTAAATGTTGTACGATGTTTAAAGGTAGATATAACACGTGAAAACAGATAAAACGATAAAATATCCAAGTAGAGTAATGGTACAACGTGCTTAAAAGGAACGATAGCTAGATTACGAAAAGAATATCACTGTAAATATAAACAAACCTGTATACCTAGGGGATTCGATATTTTCTTAAATGTAGCAGGCTGGAGTGTGTTACACAAGTGAAAGCCAGGCGAAACATCGTCCAGAAAACCCGAAAAAGGACGGCGAATGACTCAAGGTAGAAAACCTCGGAGAAAGTAAACAAAAATCAAAATAAAATCATCAAAACCTCGGGAAAGTTCCGGAAAAAGGACCACGAGTGCTTCATCAAAATCATACGAAAAATCTGAAGAAAACCGCAAGCACTCGGATCGGAGCTTGAAGCTCGAAGCTCGTGTAGATCTTGCTCGAGGTCGTCGAAGCGCTACTCGATCACCCGAGTATATAGAGCCCGCTACTCGGCTAGAAGGGTGTCCTACTAAACCTAACTCAGGAGGGTGTTCCTTAACCAAAAACTAATAATCAACAAGTGGACAACCAAGTTTTATAATATGATTTTGAAATTTATATTTTTTTAGCATGCACGTGGATTTCAGGCATACAAAAGAGAGTTGTATCAATTTTTGGTTATGGTAAAAGTGTATCGTATCAGTTTTTTATCAAAAATCTGTTCTTATCAGTTTCACAAGTTTGGTTGTCCACGAGTCGATCACTTCGTAGGGCATAGAATCACTAACCTAAGAAGGTACGGGTGCCCCGCTTGCCTCGTAGCGGTGAAGGATGCGTTATCCTGCGGTTCACCGGTTCCCTGGATTGGGTTCCGATGTCGTAGGATGAAACATCATTCTGCTTTATCACCGGCGTGCCTTTGTCATCATTGCCCTCACTGTTCCAAAACAAAACAAAACCAACTCCGAGTGAAGCGGGGAAAACATGTCAATCAACGGGAAGGGGAAGGAAAGGAGATTAACCCACTTCCAAATCCGAGAAGGGCTAAAGCAGAAGGAGGGTTAGTCTAAAATGCCCTAAAATATGTAAGAGTAGAACACTGAAAACAAAGCCCAAGATCCTTGAATCAATCCCGAGGATATCATTTTCTCACTTTGGCATAACTGGATCGACCCAAAGAGGGTGTTCTTTCCATTCAGACCAGAAAAAGTTTAAAATGAAATCTGAAAATCTTTTAAACTTTGTAAATCAAACAGGAAAGAAATGACTCGGGGAAACCCGCTACTAATATCTCCAAACCCGTGCTAAAATCCAGAATTTTCAAATTTCAAATTAATTGACAGCTTTTGAAACACAGATCTTCCCAATAGGACCACCTACAGGCTCGTAACCAAGACAACAGTAACAGGAAGGTCATCCCGACACCAAGCTTTCAATACATAAGAAAGTGAATGGACAAGCTTCTCTAAAAAAATCCAAATTAACTCCAATTTCATCAAATGGAACATAGAAGGGATGTCCCAAGTGTAGTATTAAATTTCTTCCCACAAGCAGACCAAAGGGGGGTTCCATACCATCACAATCAACCTCATAGGCAAGGGTAGCAAGAAGTAAGGCCACCATGATTTAAATCATCACACTAAGGCTCACGGGCAAGGCACAAACAGGAGGGGACAGCTCACGGCCAAGGCTGCAACAGGGGCCAACAAATGGCTCTTGGTCAAGGCACAAATAGGAAAGGATAGACCCACGGCCAGGGCTGCAACAGAGGTAAGGGTTTGCGGCCAAGGCATAACAAAGGCCCACACTAACACTTCCAAATCAAGCCAACATTAAGATTTCCAAACTCTCAATTTGATTCATAACTTAACATGTCACAAGAGTGTAAAATCCTCCAACAAATCCAAACAGAGGCTCTCGGCTAAGGCAGAAAAGGGAAACAATCCCAGCATAGGATTTATAAAAGGATCGTCACAAAGCCGTAATTACAGCTCAAAGCCACAACAGAAAACCACTATAGGAGTGAAACCGAGCCAACACAGGGCTCAAACCCGAGCCAAGTATGAAGCCAAAACAAACCCAACACAAAGCTTAAGCAAGAAATCACTACAGGAGTGAAACCGAGCCAGCACAGGGCTCAAACCCGAGCCAACGTAAGACCCAAAATCAAGCCATGAATACGTCTTTTAAAACATTAAAATGAGAACAAGTATAACCTATCAAAGCAGGCTCTCGGATAGGAGCTAAAATAAGCAAGCCGAGCTCCCAAATGAAGGCCAAGATAAATCTTTTAAAGCTTGTTATAAATTTCAATAAATAAAGCATTGCCTCAACATGAAACCAAAGCCCAAGCATCCATAAAAACCAACACCCAAACTCCTTTAAAATGAAAACCGAGCCTTTCAAAGGCTACAAGACCAAATCAAGCATGAGACTAAAATGAAGACCTCAACATATTCAATATATCAAAAGGTAGAGCCATCATATGTTTCAAATAGGAACAAGCATAGGACTTTCCCAAAATCAAAGTAAACTTCTCCCTAACATGCCTTTTGGTAAGGAAAAGCTAGAAGGAGCAAGAGATGAGCCCCACATGCATGTTAAACAAAACTAAGTAAATCCTTCCATAATTCATACCAAGCCAAAGTAAGCAAGGAACATCCTAATATCCATCTCAACATGCTTGCAAAAGAGACTAATCCTTGCCTCAAGCTCATGCTTTTAATACATCAAAAGTAAAAGACTAGCACATGCTTTAAATAAGAACACACATAGAATCCTTTTCCCCACCACCTCTAGCATACATATTTTTTTGAAACAAATGAAGCTTAAAGCATTGAAACCAAACCCTCCATATGCTTGCAAGAGCCAAATGAGCCTTCTAATATCTCATATTAGATAAGAATAAATGTAAAACCATGTGATACATATCCCAACATGCTTATAAAGAGGAACTAGTATCAATTTAAAGCCATATTTCCAACATTTTTTGCATTTGCTTTGAACATAAAGAAAAGAGGAGAGTAATAGCATGCCACTCCTACACCATCTCAAGCAAGTGAACAAAGTTTAAATCCTAGAACATGCTCATGCTTTCATTTTACATATGCTTAAAGTAATAAAAATGCCCTCAAATCTTAATATAACAGTCTACTAGCATGCCACTAGAGAGGGGGAACAAGAAACCACTATTTAAGCAAGTAAACAAAGCTCTCCATGGCACATAAATGCTTAGCCGAAACCACAAACAGGGAAAATCAAGCCAGCGGCACAAATGACAGCCTCCTGGGCCAAACCGAGAAGTAGATAGGGGAGATAAGGGGTACCAGCTGGTGTAGAATACAGAAAGGAAGCAGGAAATCCAGGCTTTAAACCGGCAGCACCTCCCCTTCTCCAGAAAAAATTCGGCGAGCCCTCAACTCATCTCAAAATGGGGCATTTATAGGCAGAGGAGGGAAGAGGAGTGCTGCTCCTTGCCTGTAGAGTCGAGTAGGATCGGGGAAGGTACGGGGAGATGGAGGAAAATTCCGCAAGGAGGATCGGGCCATTTGCGCACGCGGGAAAAGCTGCAGGGATAACCTTCGCGCAGAAAATGCCGCAGGGGCGACTTGCTCGCGCAGGGTTAAGGATAAGAATGACGGTCGCGAACTGAGAATTTGTGCGTCCACGTGTGTAAGACGTGCACGAGGCTGTCTTAATGTCCTGGGGTCCTATAGGGACTCAATTTGAACTCCTGACGTTAATTTCGACTGGCTAGAGACTAGCGGTACGGAATCTCGTGCAGGATTTCAAAGAGTAACGAAGTGGTTCCAGACTCTCTAAAACGAGGTGGGTCCCATCGCTAGGAATCTAGGATCGTCGGGGAAGCTCCTGAGGTTAGAATCCTAAGTCTAAGAGGAAAACTAAACCTCGACAAAAATGAGGTCAACACTAAGCAAGTTGTTATTTTTAAATTAATGAGCAATAAGGCAATGGCTTAAACATATTTTGACACCTAACTAACCTACATTTACCATTAAGTGTGCTTCCACTTGGGATCCTTCTAATTCTCTCTTTATGGTGGAGAACCTCTCTCCTTAACATTTGAGTGGACAGCACACCATGTTTTCATCTTGCTTAACGATCCACGTACTTTTTTTTCTTGGTTAATAGAAATTTAATATATGAACGCAAATGCTTAATCTCTCTCTTATTTCTTCTTATTCCTTTGTGCTGTACAGAGCCAACATGATTACAAAATACAAATGATCCATTCAATTGATTGTAAATAATTAAAATAAAATATTTAGCAAGGAACCTAAATGAGATTGAGAGAGAAAGATAGATTATTCTAATGAAAGTCCGGGGAGATTTTAGTTCATGAATCCTTCTTAAAAATGATCTAAAAATATAGATAAATTCATATGCATTTCATTTGTTAATTTGTTATATGCCTAAGGGACAAAAAGTACTTCAGTTCTTTTTCCAGAATCTTTACTTTTGAAAGAGATGTTATAGGTCGCTCATTTGATGTTAGAGTCAACGATCATTGGGATTTATCTGATTCTATCCATGTTTCCTTTATTTTGTTGCATGATCTTGTAACATGCGGCTTCTATTAAGGTAATTTTCAATTTGCACTACAAATATTAAATTTTAAAATTAATTAACACTTGTCCTGTCCAAAAACTTATTGAAGTTTGTTGAAAATAAATATTGCACAAATTGATTTTTTTACCAGTTATTCAAGATTTTCATGAAATTTTAAATTTACTTTTAAAAATCATTATTTTTGAAACATGAAAATAATATGGCAAATTAAGCATTTTTCAAAAGATTTTTTTTTCTCCCAAAACTTTGTTTTTTATTTTTAATTAAAAAATATGAATAATATAAGACATGTAATTTTAAAAGGTGGCCTAGAAACTGATGAGCACTAGTTCTAAACTTACGCAACTTGGAGCACAAGTTAAATAAACAATGATAAACATGTTTAAGAAGGTTATGAAACATCTAAATGTCAACTATTGGTCAACTTTAAGTTCATTAATGTTGATCTAAGCCTAATAAGTAACCACGTATTTTGAAACAATTTCAACTATCAAAAGCATGATCAAACACAACAAAGTTTATATACATATTATAAACATTTAAAATAGTTTAACGATACATAAATGCATGCATATATTATAATAGTTATTTTAATTTACTTGATGTGTCAATATTCTTGAGATTTCAGGTTTGCTTATACCCAATCAGTATGACGATATGCAATTTGACCACTTGAACTAACTAATAATTCTTCGAATCTTTGTTTCTTTCTTAGTATTGATAAAGAATGCCATCTAAAACTTTCATTTTGGTTGCAAAACATTAAGGTTGCTTAGAGCTCTTTTTCAGCATCTTCATGGTTGCTATTCACTTCATAAATTTGTAAATTACTTAGTAATGACTCGTAAAACATGAAATAACACTTATGTTAATGGGATCCGCACTCCCTTCCTATTTATTGGTGATAGATTAATGTTGTTGTAAGAGGGATAAAAGATAGTGAACAAAAACACGAAAGCTCCCCATCATTAGATTCATATATGAAGTTTGTATTTCCACGATATGTAAGTGTTTACGTTTGCTGACATCAATTATTTATGCTTCAACAACCATTGTTATTAGAGAACACTTTAGAAGTGGTCTTATGCAGTATTTTGCCTTGAAGCGCGAGTTTTGCTTCCCTTCACTTTGTTGTCACATCATGATATTGCTTGCTTTATTGGCTTCTACTGATAACAAAATTTTGGCTTTGATTTTATGGTTTGATTTAACATATTATGCTAAACTAAGGCACAAATGATTTATTCTCATTGATTTATCTAATTGTTGAGTCACTACTCATTACTTATTCATTTTTCTCCCTGTTGGAGGTAGATACTAGTTTTCCTTAGCTCACTCTCTCATTTATGTTTCTTTTTGGCATTTATCATTGGTTATCTCTTTTGGCATAGTGGTTCTTCTTTAGAAGCTTCTTTCAAAAATGCTTTTTGTTGTATCTTACCATTATTCATAATGACTTATTTTCTTTATGATGCTTCACGCCACTTGGTTCTCTCACTTTTCTGCCAATCACTTGTTATCATGAGTATTCTTGATTTTAATTTTTTTCATCACCTTGTTTATCAATCCTTATTTTTTTTTTATTTTAAGCTGGAAATTACTACTCTTGAATATGTTATCATAATTAGTGGGAATTATTATTTAAGATTATTTAAGTTTGTTTAATTAAATATTTATTGTGTGTGCATAGTATTTTGTGTATTTGGAATACAATTCATGGGAGCTCTAATTAATAAAAGGGTGCCATTTTTTGTTTGGTTTATGCTGTTAAATAAGAAACGCTTATGATGATGATTGTTGTCAATATTGATTATTGACATCAGCAAATTAATTAAAAAAAAACCTGCGCAATTGCTGTCAATGATTGACATCAACAAAAGAGTTAACAATGAATTTCATAGTTGGTGATACCATAAATGATATTCCCCTTACCAAACAATTAGAAGCATGTAAATAAAGAACTTAATCATACTATGTTGGAATAAGAGCATACAATGCTACTATAGCAAGATTTATAATACCGATTATATTGATTATGGAATTTAAGATACATGATCTACATGTATTGTATCAACTATATTAACACTATAAATATGAATTTATAATCGTCATGATGAGCATCAATTAGATTAGTCCTATATGCTTGTTGGTGGTGATTGAAGTTATTCATTAAAAAATATATTTGTCAACTCATGCAAAGACTTATGAAGCCTAATTAGGTCTTATATTTTAATCATATCAGGCAAGTCGTGTTTATTACAAGGTTTGAGCAATTATGAAAAGGGGTAAGATTAAAAGCTGCATATAATTGAAATACTTAATTTAAATACATCAAGCAAATGATCATTTATCTTGTCTTTAATTAGCTTGATTTTAGACATTTACACCATTATAATCACAAGCTAGGTAGAAATGGCACTTGGGGCTAAAGCAAGTTGCGCAAGTCATAAGCTTGATTATGCTATATTTATTCATATGGTCATCATTAGTCAATAAAATTCTAAGCATGTAGAGAAATTATCCAAAATAAAATATTAGGAGAAATACATTGACTATGGGCCACATGAAATTTATCATATGATATTGTAATTCAATACTTTAGAATGCGATCAATATTTCAAATTAAATTTTGTCATACTAGCTTATGCATTTCTACCAAAATTTGTGGCCTTGAGCACAAGACGTGTGATCTCTACTTATTTTATCCATTTCTGCCATTGCAAACTCCAATGATGCTATAATACTTTAGGAAGAGAAAATAGCAATTGATTGCAACTTTTACAAAAAAACTGATGGAAAAAGCAAGAAAAAAAGCTAAACTAAAGTGGATCTATAGGTCAATTTGTCTTAAGGCACAGATCCTTAGTGTAAAGCACAAATAAAGGGAAATGAATAAGGGATGGTCACCATTTGTCATGGAGTCACATACTGTCTTGTTACTACCTTGCTTATGTCATTGATTGCACTGTTGTTCCTATATTGCCACAATACTCTGGGAATGGAAATTAGCAATTGATTGCTGCTTTCACAAAATAATGAAGGAAAAAAAAGAAGAAGAAAAAAACTAATTCTTACCCCATATCTTGGGTTAGAAACCGATTGGAGTTGATGATGAGCTAAACGTTTGCCATAGTGACTTGTAGGCGAGGTCATACTTCTCCCATTTCCAGGCTTATTTCAAGTTTGATTGGTGAGGATGAGCAGGAGTTGATGACTGCCACTCTTGACTATAATATGCGACCATTTATAGTAGAATCAGTGATGATGCTGAGATGAATCTACCTTATTTGAGTTTAGCACCATTGACATGACTCGTATTTGCCCCACTAAAGTTAATTTGTCGTGGCTTGGCATGATATAATGCTCATCCAAATAGTTGTTTGAACAACCGATATTTTCGAAAATCTATTGAATGGGTATATAGAAAGTTAGCGGGAAAAGTGGCACGATTTGAGGCACTCAATGACAAGCGGTGAATGAGCACATACGACGGTTGATTTCAGGTGGTAATTTTGGAATTAAATATTATTGATGTACTAACACTGATGTACCATAACCAAAGAGATTTTTTCTCCCACGAAGTGCAAGTAAAATCTACTTGTTTCTTATCAATAGCCTCTAGTTTGCCATTATAATGTTGATTACCATAGGGTACAAGGTCTAAAGAAGCACTAAAGAAACTTTAAAGCCACTCAAAAGGTGTCTTCTTCTGCTAAAAGATAGAAAAAAATATCGGTGATCACCATTCCTTTTATAAGACTTGGTCTTTGATAAGTCTTATAATCATTGCTAGAGACTTGGTCTTACTAAATAAAACTGTTGATAGCTACACTATGAATTATGCCCCAAGAAAATTGGTAGAAATGTGAGAGAAAAAATAATGATTGTTGTTTTGGAGACATTGTGCTAAGTTCAGTGGACGAGACAAAATTGTCTATTTCTTTGATGACAATATTGTAGGATATTGGCCTTCAATAAAAAAAAAAGGTGATTAGTATCATCAACATTAACAACCGAAAGTGCAAAAAATTAAGGATTGACACAATAGTCCATCCAATTACCTAATCTATTATCTTGTATTTGGATGTGGCCAGGGATAGTGGTTGAATGCTCGTGCCATTGAAATTTGCAATCATAAGGACTAACATGATGAGATGTTATGCAAGATTGAATTGTTATGTTACTTTTTGTTGACCTCAAAATCATGTACATATCATTGAATCCTGTTGGGTGCTTTTTAAACGATGTAAGGTGTTATTATAAACATTTTTATGTGCACAATGTTTATTGAACAACTTTTTATTGGATTATGACACATTCATAATAACTTATTACTTGATAGAGGGCTACAAATCATTTGCAATTAACTTTTTGTGGGTCTTATGTGGTTTACTCTTTAATTGGATTATGATTCATTCAGAATAACTTATTGATGTTGATAGTAGGGTAAAGATCATTTACATTTAATTTTTGAGGGTTCTTATGTGATTTACTAATCATGAATTTTATGTTTTTGTTCTTTAGCTTGGATGCACAATGTATTTAACTAAATATAATATTTCATCTCAATAATATATATTTTGAAGATGAAATAAATGGATATTTTCTACACTGTACTTGGATACAATTATTGGATCCCCTATTTGAACTGTTTCTTCTCTTTTTGTGCTACTTGTATGGGTACTGGCAGGCAGTTCCAAGTTATTCTGCTAGACGAGCAATCTTTGAACAATATGTTCGGACACGTGCTGAGGAAGAGAGGAAGGAGAAGAAAGCAGCTCAGAAGGCTGCAATTATTGGTTTCAAACAACTATTGGAAGAAGCCTTGGAGGTTGTTGGTAGCTTTCTTGTTTCGCCAATTTTGTAATTATTTTGGTTGAACAAACCATTCAATCGATGCTAATGGGCTTACTATTTCAGGATATGATTCACAAACCTGACTTTCAAACATTTAAAAGAAAATGGGGAGATGATCCACGGTTTGAGGCCATAGAACGTAAAGAAAGAGAGTTTCTTTTCAATGAAAAGTATGTTTTGTTCAAAATGGCTTACTAATAAGATTTGATACTGTCTGATGCATGAATGATTGCGTGGCATTTTATATACTTTTGGAGTGTTTTGTAGGGTGCTGCTAAGGAAGAAGGCCGCTGAAGAAAAGCTTAATGCAGAAAGAGCAGCAGCTATGAGCAGCTTCAAGTCAATGCTGAAGGAGAGGCTAGACATATCTTCAATTAGTCGATGGTCAAAGGTTTTTTATCATAATCTTTGTTTGTTTTTAATATTGTTTTCCATTTGGTTGCATTCTAACTATTGTGATGCAATCCATGATAGGCCTATCACAACGCCAGTGACTTGGAATTATTTGATGTTCTGAAGTAGTTATATATGTATTTATTTATACCGTATGTTGTATTTTCAAGGCAATTCATGGTTTAATGGCTCTATGTTTTGTTTTTTATTTATCTTTAGATTGCATTTTTGAATGTAACTTGTATATTATGTTTAAGACTAAATTTGGGGCTCTTCACATCAGTATATCACACATCTATGATCCTTCATTATATCACATTGTGGGAGGATGAACATTATAAAATTTAAGACTAGTAAACTGAGAGTGGCTAACTAAGGCTTTTTGGACTTGGTTGCTAAAGAGAAGTTGTTGATCTCAAGCCCTGGTATCATCTAAGGGGATCCATGGCTTAATTCTTGGAGAAATTTACTGGGTAGTCATGCATCTTGTTATTTTTTAAAGAGTTGACTTTTATTTACAACTTGTTGAAAAAAAAGAAAAAAAGACTTTGGGAGTGGCTGACCAAGGCTCTCTTTATACTCTATATTGGTGGGGTGCCACATGGGGACTTTTGTACTTCAAAGTGCTCTTGGGCTTTTGCTTTTTGTAAAGCTTGACCAACCAATATTTTTCCACCACCCCTTACAACAATCAAGTCTCAATTTTCCAAGGGTTTCTACAATATTGGAGACCATTATAGCAAGCATTATTCTTAGTTTTCCTCCATCGATGGCTCCTTCAATATTAGAATTGGAGCAACCCAAGGAAAAAGAAGGCAATTTAGAGGAAGGAATATTTTCATAAGGAAGTTTTTTCCAATTGCATTGGGTAATCTGCATTTTTCAATGCTTATTTCCTTCTATTTATTTATGTCTTTATTAGAAAATGAAATGTTTGGAATGTCGCTATGTGAATCTTGTATTAGGCTTAATAGTTATCTCTACCTACAAACCTAATTGATTGTCTTTAATCAACCTGTAAAATGACACTAATGTGATATTTGCTCGTTTTTATTTGTTAGTTCCACTACTTCAAATACTATCATATATAAATAAATATCATTTGCATGATTCCGATTATTACAAATTGTGTTTAACCAACTTGTAAAATGACATTAATGTGATTTCTATATTTTCTTATTTGTGAGTTCCACCACTTCAAATACTTCTTCATTTGATTAATATCATTTGCATGATTCGTCCCATTATTACCAATTGCAAAATATAGCAAGTTTATTTGATTTCCATCCTACTTTCAAGTAAGTTTCATTTATACTTGTAATTCTATAGAGTTTTCTAGGAAACCTTTTCGTGTCTAAAATTTATGTTTGTGCACTCAGATTATCTTAACCAAAACACAAACCGTGACATATCAAATTGCTTTTCCAAGTGATTTGATGGTAACCAATTTTATGACCATCTTATTTAAATAGGTGCTGCCAAAGATCTAATCCATCATGCCATCAAATCTAAGTATAGAGAACATATACTTAATAGTAATTCTATTAAAAACTCTAGTATCAATGCACATTCTTCATGTTACACTCTTCCTAAGGGATCAATAAAGCTAAGTAGTAAAATGACTAAAGCTTTCGAAACCATACCTAAAGTTTCAACATACTTGAAATGGTTCAACCAAGAATGTGGGAAGTTTAGAAATAATGAATTTAGGACTAAATCTAAAACATGATGCATCTCCAGTATAGTCATAGAAGGAAGATCATCTAATAAACCCTCGGTCAGGCATCAAAAAACTCAATTAATAGGTTAGATACCATAACATATAAAACACCTTCTTCACAGGAACTCGTAAACATGAAGGTGAATAGAGTATGCATCAAGAAACTCTACACAAACTCCTAATATAACACTCTCAATAGTGATGTGTCAAACTCTAATGTAAGCTCAGAGGTAGCATAATTACTCACATTAAGACTCCTTCATTGTAGATAACATAATCCAAATCAAATGAATTTTAAGCCTTTTTTTTTTATAAATGTGTAAATTGTTGTATTGAGGTAGGATAACCTTTTCATAAGTTCTCTCACTGCCCTAATAAAGAACATTCATATCATAAAATCAAGATCTCCCTGATAATATATGGTCTATAGTAAGGTTATGAGTGATTCAAGCCTTACTAGTGCACGGGCTCCGCTCAATAAGTGGCTCATTAGCTAAGCTGGATGAACAAACAAGCTAAGCTCAAGCCAGCCCTAACTCAACTCTTTTGCTTGTGAGCCAACTCATTTAAAGAAATATTAATATAAAATATACTTAAAATATATGATATTTCAAGAATTTATCTTCAAATTATTAAAAATATTTAAAAATTTTATTTTATATTTTATAACAGGAGATTTATTATTATTTGCCTTCTGATTTCTCATTTTATTTGTCATTTTATTATAAGTCTAGGTTGGTTTCTCCCTTTTGAAATAAGCAAGCCACTTGAACTCATAAACTTAAGCTCGAGCTTGAGCTCGAACTCGATTAATTAGACAAGCTTAAGCCCAAGTCGAGATTGGCTCGAGCGCAACTCGACTCGTTTACACCCCTACCTCATATCCATAGGGACTACATCACATCACACATGATTCACGTAAGTCCTCTTTTTTACAAGCACCATATGTCCACTAATAATTCGGACAGATATTTGGTTCACGTGAAAGGACTCTTGAATATGGTCCAAAATTTAGGTTTGGCCATTAAGTTCATGGGTGGATATCACATTTAGGGCCTGTTTGGAGCAACTTATTTGGTGCGGTGGCGTTTTAAAAACGCACCAGGTCTGTTTGGGTAATCTGCGTTTTGGCAGCTTATGCGTTTTCAAAACGTTGAAAACAACATTTTCACGCCGCACCTATCTAGGTGCGGTGGCAGTTTTCTAACTGCGGGCTGACTTTTCCAAAAAAAATAAAAATTTGTAATGGCCACCACACCTAGCTTATCAGCAAATTATTTTTAAGCAGCTTATCAACAAATTATTCAATAAGTTGCAGCTGCCCCAACCAGACCCTTACACAATGCTCCACTCGTTCACTAGCCTATAACTATTCTTACATGTAAAATACATGCTAAAAAATTCCTTCTTCAATCTTTTTTTTTATTAATACTAACAGTAAGCAATTTATAACAATTACACGAGGCTCATTAATATCTCTTCTAACTTCTAATTAGTTAACTATCATCCTCCTTTAAAAAATAATACTTGGCTCTGCGGCGTTATTACATATATCATATCATATAACATTTAAACATATTATCTCCATAATATTTTCAAAGAAGGATTATGACATGATTTTAATGCTCTGAGCACTTGCTAAAGAAGGATTAAATCCAACAACACAGCTTTGTGTAGGAAACGAGGAATACGTTCCAATCCCAGTCATGGTTCCAAACATATATATATATATATATATATATATATATATATATATATATATATATATATATTGCTTATTAACTGTTTGAGGATTATGAACATCTAACTCATTTCTTATTTTCATCTTGAAGCTAATGATTACCAACTTGTTAATCATTGTCATTACACTTCGTCTTAGCCACCAAATCCTCAAAAATATTTAGATACATAAAAACATATATACTTTCTTGTCTAAGAGTAATTAATTGTCCATTAATTTTTTCTATCATAGTGCCTTATACAATATTTAAATATTGACATCTCTTTCATTTCAATCCAATTGATAATTACCACAACAAACGTTTCTTCTTTTGCCAAATATTTGACAAAATTTGCTCGGCTAATTAATATCATTTAGTAACAATCACTATGAAAAAAGCATCAATTTGATATAACTCAAAAGACTCTCTATGGGCTAAGTCAAGAAATGAATTTCTTGAAGACATGAATCCCATAAAAAATTAGGGCATCTACTTTAGATGTATTGTGAGATCAATGAAGTATTCCCATTCTATAGGTGGTGTTCTCCTCTAAACACATCCTTATTTTCTAGAGGTGCTCCATTGGCATGATTTTCTCCTACTGAATTATTTCTAAAACATATGACTAAGATAAAGACTGTTGATGGTGCGTATAATCTAAAGTTTAAGTAATTAAATTGAGCCATCATGAAGGATAAATCGCTCGCATTTTTACATTATTTGCATTTAAGGAATGTTGCAGTTATTCTAACATAACAACATACTCAATAAACTTAGCATTAAGATCTTCGAAATATTGACTAAACCTTAAATTGTTCCATTGTTGCTCATTTAGGTGGTATGCCATCTTAGTTAGCTTAAAATCTACAGCTAAAAACAATTATGCAAACAATTTGAATAAATCAAAATATGTCACGGCTTGCACTGTGGTTGAGATAATTGAGTGCACAAACACATAAATTTTAGACATGAATGGATTGCCTAAAAAAATCTATAAACTTACAAGTATAAATTAAACTTACTTAAAAAGATGGATGGAAACCAAATTAACTTGCTATATTTTGCAATTGGTAATAATAAGATGAATCATGCAAAAGATATTATTCAAATATCTAAGTATTTGCAGTAGTGGAACACACAAATAAGCAAGTAAAGATCAATTAGTGTCATTTTACAGGTTGGTTAAACCAAATTGGCTAGGTTTATAAGTAGAGACAACCAGTAAATCGAATTCAAGATTCACACGGAGACATTCCAAATATTCCATTTTCTAATAAAGACAAATCAATAAAAGGAAATAAACATTGAAAATGTAGATTATCCAATGCACTTGGAAATAATCTTTGGCAGCACCTATTTAAATAAGATGGTCATAAAATTGGTTACCATCAAATCGGGATGAGATATGTGGATGAATGAAAGAAAGCTTTTTAAAACCTCATCTGAGCTGTGTAGTAATCATTGGTGGTGCCCTACACCTTATGGTCTAATGGTCTAAATTCATTTATGAGGATTATGAACACAATTTGAAATAGTTATTGCATTATTTTTTGTGATTTATTTTAATGATATCAATGAGATCATAATTTTTATTTAGTTTTGGATAAGCTTATGAACTCTTTTCCTGCATTGAAATTGCTTGATTTCACTAAAACATACAAGTTACAAATGATGCCTCAAGTGTAAGAATTGTAGGCATATTGAGTTCAGAGAATCATCTTAAAAAAATGAATGATTCTAAATAAGTTATTCTACATATAACAAAGTTTAATGCTATACTCCCAATCTTTGGTTATTACCTGTTGCATAGGATTTCATTTTACATACTAATTATATTCATCGTGGATTCTTCAATATGCTAAACAAGCTAAGTTGTAGACATATAAAGTGAGTAGAGTTCTTGCATGACTACTTTGTTTTCAAAAACAAGCTTTTTGTTTACAATAACTAACAAATGTTTTATCAAGATTAGCATTGGAAATTAGATCTTAAGAGCTTAATATTTCAAAAGTTGATAGACTTGGGGAAGCTTACTTTACACGCATAGATTTTTCATCCCATTTATCATGACATAGCGTGTTATTTGTAGTCCTAGATGGATATTTGTATAGATCAACACTTGTTTGTTCGCAGGACTTCTCTATTATTTTTTCTCGTTTAGAGTTTCACATTTAGGGGGGATTTTTAGACATATAGAAAGGAAGAAGATCAGTATTTTAATTGAGAATATATTTTATTGGTCTAATCTCAAGTGGAATTTTGATTGGATTCTTATCTCTTGCTTTTCTTTCAAATAGGAAAAAGCAACTAAGCAAAAAATTTGTCACTTTTATTTCCTTGATTGTATTTTATATGCCTTTAGAGGACCTTTCTGCGAATTTTATTTTTGGTTTAACTAAGATATTTAGCGTGGATAGAGTTTATGAGGTGGTAGGTGGATTCTCCACATTGGCTCACTTCTTATTTTGTAATAAAACAACATATATATTTTATATTGCAATAATGTTTTAAGATAACAATGCTATATCTTATATCACAAAACTAGATTTTCGATAGAGATGCTAAATTTGTATCCTATTTTTAGTAATGTTATGAAATTTATGGGTACTATGCTTAAGTTATTTTTTACTTCTACCCATAAAACTGATGGGTGGGCAAGTCACAATAGTGCAACTAGTTTTTAGAAATTTATTGAGGTGTATGGTGAGGAAAAAAATTAAGAAATTATAATGTATTTAGCCATTTTGAATGTGCCTATATCAAGCTTATTTTCGAAACAACTAAGCATTCACCATTTAATATCTACAATTTCAAACAATTGACATTGTTGATATTTGAACTTAAGCCATTTAAATTATGCATTTGCATTTGCTAAAGATTCTACTATAGTGATCCTACTATATTCTAGATGTCAGTGTACAAAAAAGAGTAGAGCAAGGTATACTTTTGTGATTTTTTTTGTGTTAGGAAATAACGGTTAAGCAGCAAATAAGTAGTGAAACGAGGTTTAAAAACTTAGTTCATGTCAAATCACGGGTTTTAAAGTTACATTTAATTCTATCGTTGCCACTAAGTTTTTATGAAGCTTGAAGTCAGATTGCAATTAGAAAGGGGAATAAAAATCAAAATTATCTCTATCGGGAAAGGAAATTTTTTTGTGCAATCGGAAGGTGATAAAAGTCCAAGGCCTTAGCCGACCATAGTTTTTCTTATAAGCATTGTATAATTTTGTTAGTTATTAACATGTCAGGAAATTTGTTACTGACTCAGCTCTAACATTACAAAGGCTAAGATGACACATTAAGATAAGCGATCCTAGATAGAAACTATTGTGGACTCTGAGTAATCAAAAGGATTCATGCCATGATTTTTCGATAAATTTTACGCTGCTTGTCGACTACCCAACGCAGTCCTCCATTTTTCACATGCGGGGCTTATGACCCGACAGAGGCAGTGTTACTAAATTCCTTATAATCAGTTGGATTTATATCGGGCAGGGCAATTAGGGAAGTTATACATTTATCGAGAGGTTTGATGGTGAATTTCAAAGGGAATAAGGAGGATCTACATATGATCTTTATTGATTTAGAAAAAGCTTGCGATAAGGTTCCAAGAGATATTCTTTGGAGAGTTCTATAGAAGAAAGGTATTGATATGAATTATATCCAAGTCATTAAAGATATGTATGCTAGCTAGAGCTATTACTTGTGTTCAAACAGAAGGAGGATTAGCCAAATATTTTCCTATTTCAGTTGTATTACATCAGAAATCTACTTTAAACTCATATCTTTTTGCTTTAGTTATGGATGCTCTTACTAGACATTTACAAGAGGGTGTACCTTGGTGTATGCTTTTTGCTGATGATATTCTTGTTGTGTACAAAACTAGAGAATGAGCTCAGGAAAAACTTGAATTATGGAGCTCTACATTAGAGTCAAAAGGCCTCATTTGGGTAGAACTAAAATTGAATACATGTAATGTAATTTTAGTACTAGTAGCTCTACTGACAGAGTTATAAATACGGATGATCAAATCATTAAAAAGTGTGAACGCTTTAGCTCGGGTCATTTGTTCAAAGTGATGGTGATATATATGGGGATGTTATTAGTAGAATTCAAGCTGGTTGGTTGAAGTGAAGGAATGTTTCGGGCCTATTGGCCTATTGTGTGATAAAAATGTACTGCTTAACGAGAAGCATAAAACTAAGTTAAGTGTTACTGAGATGAGAATGCTTAAGTTGATGAGGGGCTTTAAACTTGTAGACAATATATTCGTGATAGGGTTGATGTAGCTTCAATGGCGAACAAAAATATAGAGGGTAGTCTTAGAGAGTTTGGTCACATTGATTGTCGACCATTTGATGGTCCGTTTAGGAGAGTAGATGCTTTAGAGTCGACTTATGTTAAGAAAGATAAGAGTTTGACCTTGAAAGACTTGGGCTTATTGTATAAAATGTGATATTAATTTATTATAATTAAATGAAAATATGACACAATTGGACGCAATGGAGAAAAAGGATTCATGTAGCTAACCCCAGTTAGTGGGATAAAGACTTATTATTATTATTTTTTGACCTTAGGTAATCAAGGTTCCGCTTTTTGAAAGCGCTTGGTGTAATATCGGATTTCAAAACATCCCTAACAAATAGCCTAAGTTTATTCATTTCTAAATGAAAATGATAGCATATTTAGTTCAAAATGAAAATGAGATTGCATTCAAATTTCAACCCCTTTTTGCTCAAAGACCTATTTTAGTGGGTTACTAATTAAACACTTCCAAAATTTAAAATATCTTCTTAGATACTATGCGACATTGGTGTTTGATTCTCACTTCTATTTCTCAAGTGGGTTTACCTTGATGATTTCTAGAATATTGATAAACATCAGACAATACCTTACCTTTGCCTATGTTAATCAATCATTATCATTATTGGGCTTTATTTTAATTTATTTGGGATTTTCTTAGTGAATTCTCCATTCTTTCACTCACCACAGATGGATTTAGCTAACTTTATTGAGTATTTTACCTATGGCTATGGTAATCAATCATCATCATTATTGGGTTTATTTTAATTTCTTTGGGATTTTCTTAGTGAATTCTCCATTCTTTCACTCACCACACATGGATTTAGCTAACTTTATTGAGTATTTTGTTTGCATATCTATGCACAATATTTTTGGTCTATTTTATTAGTATACCTTTATATTATTTCTGTTTTTTTTTTTGGTTGGTTTATTGTATACCTGCCTTATATCTTTTTTAATTGGTGGTACTCAATCTCACATTGCTTATCTAGTATAACCATTTATTGCTCAATTCTCATTTTTTACACATCCATTTTTAGTTTCTCATTTTTTGACATACATTACTTAATTATGAGTTTCATTTTTCAATCAAACCCTTGAAACCATGTGACATAATAATCTTGTTGCAATTCTTTTAAATTTATCCCAATGTTTCTATGATATAAATGGGAATGAGGATTTGAAACACCCCAAATATTTGGTATGATGATGATGATGATGTTGATGAAGTCGACTTAGATGTTTGCTTTTGGCTTGCTATTATTTATAATAATGACGTTCAAATGTCTAAACCGAACATGATAGTTTCTTTCTAACTTGACTTCGGGATAATGATATCTACATCTAAACTTTGGTTTTTACATTTGTAACACCCAAGTCATTCATATCATATCAAAAATACCACTAAGTAGACTTTGAAAAAAGTGAAACTTAATTTTTTTAGCATAGGTAAAATGATATAGATGTAAAAATCAAGATCTTGGTGGCAGATATGTAAATTCATAGGAATTGTGTGGCATCTTTACGTTGTTATTTTTTATCTGTTTCCTTCTTGTACTCTAATTATATCTACTTGTTTTGCTGGTTTGTTCTATCCTACATTGTATATCGTTCAAATCATATTTCCTACATTTAAGGTTTTTGAAATCATCTTTCATTTATTTCTTACTTTCTTCTCTTTAATTGTTGCTAATCCCATTGATTTTGGGAGTATTAATTATTTAACACTCGTTCTTCAATTTTATATGCGTACATCTTTAAAGCTCACTTCTGACATATTTAACTTCGTTCATATCCTCAACCCCCCCCTACTGTGTCCTACATTGTACGCCGTTGTTAACTTTGTAGGTTGTTTAAATCATCTTTTATTTGTCTTACTACCTTCTCTTTAATAGGTGCTAATCACATTCCTTTTAGAGCATTAGTTATTTAACACTCATTCTTCACTTTTATATGCATACATCTTTAATGCTCACTTTGCTCATATTATTTGTTGATTCTCTCTCTCTCTCTCTCTCTCACACACACACACACAGGCACTAACACACACACATAGAATCATTTAACTTGCAATCCTAGTCAGAAATTTAGAAGCTAAAGATATAGAAGCATCCAGAAGCTGGCTGGCATATGTCATGACGTGGGTTGAAAGGAGACGCTGAAAATTCCATTCATCGGAGAATATGAAAATTCTCATTTTTTTGGATTACCAAAGTCTCAGAAACCTGTCCAAAATGCCTGATTTGGATCAATTCTAGGATATAATTAAAGCATGTTGAACTCTTTTATGCCTATTATCATGATTATTATGGTCTTCAATCTTGGATTTTGACATTGATTTTGTAAAAGCATGTATTTACTGATCCGGGCCATTGATATGAATGCCTTCAGAGGCTGTAATTTCTTTGGTTATAAATTATTTTTTATCAGAAAGCCATCTTTCCGAGTATCTGTTTTCATATTTGTGCTTGGCTTCCCTTAATGCATGATTTGTTATACAATCACTCTCACTCCTTGTATGTGTAATGCTGAATTTGCTGCTTATAGAAATAAATTATAAGACAAAATTCTCATGATTTGCTTCTCAGTCAATCCATATTCTTTTCCATTTATCGTCGTTTTTTTAAGTTAACTATGAATGACATTTTTTGTGTACTTTTTCTTGAAGAATATGGGCTTCCTGTATGAAAATGTCTATCCGAGTTTAAGGACTTTCTCTATAAACTGCTTTACATTTTGCTTGCTTTGCGCTAACTTCATACATTTGACATTTTAAGGTGAAGGATAATTTGAGAAATGATCCAAGATACAAGACTGTCAATCATGAAGAGAGGGAAGCTTTATTTAATGAATATATTGCAGAACTTAGAGCATTGGAACAAGAAGCAGAACGTGCTGCTAAGGCCAAAAAGGAGGAGCAGGTAATATTTTTGTAATGTTTTAAAGAGATTGGGACTAGATTTAAAAAAAATACTTACCTGGATTTTTGTTTACTTTGTTTGAGCACGTTTTGACACTTTTAGTATATTGTTTTGTACCTGTGCTCTTCCTCTTTCGTCTAGGACAAACTAAAAGAAAGAGAGAGGGAAATGCGGAAGAGAAAAGAGAGAGAAGAGCAAGAAATGGAAAGGATTAGGCTGAAAGTTCGTAGGAAGGAGGCTGTGAGCTCCTTTCAAGCCTTGTTGGTAGAAACAATAAAAGATCTGAAGGTAATTCTTGATGTAAGAGTTCTATATTATTTCCATCGGTGCCAATTTGGTTTGCAATCTAAGATTTTGCACGCACTTGCTTTTCATTGTTTGCCCTCTTCTGGTGTTTGGAGGATTTTAGGCATGAATGATATTATCAGTGCTGTCATACTTCTGTGTCTATTCCGTGAAGTTTCAAGTATATCAAAAAAGATATTTATATAAGTACTTTATATTTATACTAAATTTTAATCCAACTTATAGCAGCATGCTATGCCATAGTACGCATGCAGTTGCTAAATGAAAAGATGCCATTTTTTTGGATTTATCATCTACTAGTGTATTTTGTATGACGTGCATTAGATAATTTTTTTTTCATATACATGTATATTTCCATCCTTAATGAAATAATCTCTATAACCTCCTATATATTACTGTAGTGATACTTAGACTATGATTTATTCCTTAGGCGTCCTGGACTGAGTCGAAGCCCAAGCTGGAGAAGGATCCTCAGGGTCGGGCTACAAATCCTGATCTCAATCAAGCTGATGCAGAAAAGCTTTTCCGTGATCACATAAAGGATTTGTATGAGGTAAATGAATGAGCTTCTAAGTCTGATCCATTTAGATCTTCTGCATATTTATCCTTTTCTAAATTGCTGTTTTATCTCAAGTTTATTCGGTAGCGAAGTGGCATTGGTCTGCAAATAAGGCCTCACTGTGTGCTGATGAATCAGAACCATGAAATTTGTTTTTTCTATTACAACCCGCATTTGTCATATTTCTTCCTGATACCTAATAGTTTTGTGCTCTTGTTGGAGTTGAAGGGGTGTTAAATGACATTACAATATTTTGAAGTGACTAATTTTCTTCCACCATTACATTAACTATTTTAAATTTACTTTTTTGAGTAGCTTGTAGAAATGTTGTTAAAACTAGTTGAGGCATGTGCTGTTTTTATAAAATGCAAAACTTCGTGAGGGATATTGGTTTGTTTGATATTGGTTTACTTTTTGGGTGAAGCTATTTTGAATTATCATTCCAAGTTACTTCTAAACAAATTTGAAGTCATGCTTAGGGGGATTATTGCATGAATATCTATTCTATCTATAGTCTCCAGAGTATGTGATCTAACTATGCATGTCTTTTGACTTACCAGCGCTGTGCCCGTGATTATCGAGCCCTATTAGCTGAAATCATTACATCAGATTCAGTTGCGCGGAGTGCAGAAAATGAGAAGAATATTGTCAACTCGTGGTCAGAAGCTAAACGGGTTTTAAAGCCTGATCCAAGATACTCTAAAATGCCAAGGAAAGACAGGGAATCTTTATGGCTCAGATATGTGGACAATATTATGAGAAAGCAGAAGGCTGGAGCTGAACCAAAAGACAAGTTTGATTCCCAAGCAAAGAACAGAAGCTCTACTGATAATAGTTTGCGGGGATCACCAAGGAGATCTCATGCTCGGAGATAACCAACTTAAACCTGCCTGCTGATTTTTATATGGGTTTTTATAGATGTTTCTAACGATATGCTATGCGCGTCTCATCTCAGTTAACTTGTTATCAATTTAGATGTTAATTTTTAGTTTGCGTTTGTACATTTCTATTATTATTATTGTTATTATTTTTGAATTACAAACATCAGCATACCGTTATTTTTGAATAAAGGAAAGGTGCAATGCTAAAGTCATACGAGCTATAAAAAATTCTCCATAAAGTTGGATCCGATTAGTAGTAAATTTGTGAGATTTTACTGGATGAAGATTCGAAGTAGGAAAAAGGCAGCATTTACAGCTCAACATAGAACACAGAAAAATCATATTAGCCGCTCAATTGCATTGGGCTTGACTACCTTTTGCTCAACATAGAACACAGTGAGTGCAAATTATTTAACTTAAGCTTTACAAGGAACAATGCAATTCAACCTCCAATAATAATATTTAAGAAGTGCTCACTGAAATTCAATAAATATTTATGATTAGTTAATGAGAAAAAATTATATTATAACTAAATTCCAATCTAAGTTCGGATTCATCGTTTTATTTTTGTTTGCAGTTTGAGCGATTAATTTGGGTTTATTTGTTATTTTTTTTATCATAAAATTTTAGAAAATTAAATTTAATGGATTTTTGTGATAGAATTTTATTAGAATTTGTAGTCAAATTTTCAAGAAATTTTGCTGAAGATTTATGAACTTTTGAGTTTCATTTGAAATTATTTAGCCAGCAGTTTCGCTCATGCCGTGAAATTATGATAGTTTTGTAAGAGCATTGAATTTAAATTAAATGTCAAGTGAGTAGATTGTGATGATAGCAAATATTAATGTACAACAGCTGCAATTAATTGATCTAATTACCCTTCGCTAGCTTTCTGGTTTATTTTTTCAATCTGTTTTTCTTATTTAATTACAACACAAGAAATAATGGACGCTCTACAAAAAATTGGGAGGTTTATATACATACGGGTTTTTGCATAACAAGTACCCATTATGAACTCCTATATGATGAGTCAACTCTTTCTCCTAAATAGATGGTAGACTATTTGTCTGAGAACCTAGGCTAATTGCCTCTCTATCCGATTTATACACTTATATATTTGTAGTACATTATATATATATTTAATAATGCTAAAATTGTAATTCTCACCTATTTACAAGAGGTTATGAGGAAGCGATTACACACTCACATGTATTTAAGCCTTATATCTAGCTCTCTTACTCTCCCTTAGCTCATACCAAGAAATATCAGGATCCAACAATAGTAAAATTTGCACATCAAAATTCAAAAAGTGTAAAGTTAGAACTAGTAATTGTTACTATTATATATAATGTTATAAAAAAATGAAAAAAATTGGAATTACAATGCCGACACTATTGTTCAGGATAAATTGATTTCAGATATTCATTTATATTTAATTATATAAATATAAAATCACACGTATTTAAATGGTTTGAACATTTCAGCATAAAGAGAGCACCTATATTTCTTTCTATTTCAAATGATAAAAGTAAATCATACATGCACTAATGTCTAAAATAATAAAAAAAATTAAAAAATAAAAAATGAAACTAATTATTTACAAAACAAATGACTTCAACAACTGAAAAACTAAAAAAAAGTAAAATCATTTGATTTCCAACTTCATAGTAGACTCAATAAACTTATCACATAGCGCGAATTCAACAGTCTAGATTTAAGTTGAGGATTGGTCACAAGTTTCTTCCACAATTTCTTTTGGCGCGATACACATTCCCTTAGCTGACAACTTCTCTTGGACAACCGTAAATTCCAACAACACTTGCAAATGCTCATCTTCTACACTTTTGCACACCTACATCATTAACATAAATTTATAAATAATATATTATATTTATGGAAGTTGAAATATTAATTTAAAATTATTAAATTGTCAACATGCATAGTTGTCTCCCAAGAGGCCAAAAAACAGACAATAATTGAATAATAACAATAAAAAAAATTCTCTTCGGAAAAATGAACTCAATGAAACTCGAGTGGAAGCCATGAGCTGAAGAAGGCCAAGTTGAGCTTGAAGGAACTCGCATATTTAAAGACAACCTGCAACATCTCGGTAGTGTTCATCCTGTTTCCGCCAGGGATAAGCCGGCCCAGCTCCAGCGTCTTCTCGCTGATTCGCTTTTGTCTTTCCCTCGCAGCCATACTCTGCGCAGAAACTTCACTAACAACATTGACCACAGGTGCAACCATGGCCATTGAGGGCTGCTGCGGAGAATCAAACTTGGCAAACAACGTTGGATAAAAAAATTTATAAATGAATGGAGTTTGTTCAAAAGGCGACTATGGATGCTCATGAATGTAAAGGTCGGAGCTATTGTGGTGGCTTTTGGGGTTGTTGTGAAGGGAGGAGGAGATGTCGCATGGGGACGGGGGTGCGAAAGTGAGTATTGTAGAGTCAGAGAAGGGCAGAAGGAAAGGTGGTAAGTCCATGAAGCCTAAAAGAGCTTCACCAACCTTGGAATTCCAGTCGAATGTTTGTTCCATGCTCGGAGCGAGATAAGTTGAGTAGAATGGAGTAACTTCTGAGGTCGCGGTAGCTTTCGTTCGTGGAAACAGGCTAATATTCAAGTAAATTCTGTGGTCGCGGTAACCGTCTTCCATGCCAAGTAGGCTAATATGTCAGGCGACGGTTAGGAGGATCCACTTCATACATTACGAAAAACGCTCATATAGTCCCCTCTCCTTTAGGCGTACCTCCAAGCAGCTTGCTTCTGCGATTCTGTTACATACTTTTAGATTTTCTGCATCTCAGGTCGGCTCCTTATTCATATTTAGGGTTTCCCTTCCTGTAATTTTTTTAATGTTCATCTTAATAACAGACAAATTTACAGCATAAGAAACTCTTCACAACCGCTGTTCTTTCCATAACTGAATTACAGAATCAGCTCACTGCAATCTGTCCTCTCCAACAAATCAGATTTGCTGAACAAGAATATGCTAATTGCCTATATAGCTTGCTCTATAGTTGTATAGGAAACTATTTATAATTCCTCTTGCTGCTCGGCAATGTTACAGATCTTTGTAGAGTTTACAAATTATTACACATCTCACTTGGTTGATTTTCTCATGATCCGATCTTAAACATCTTTTTTCTGGAAATCTATACTTTATGTTCGGGAGCTGACTATGATTAACTTGCACTGCTCTTTGGCGGTTCTATTTGTTGATTGCACCTTGCAGTTTTCTAGCTTGATTTCCATTTCATTCGTTTTGCCATCCTTTTAGCAGAGAGAGATTATAGTGAACTGAATATATAGATCTAAAGTTGCCACTCAATTTGATTCTCATATCACTCTGAAGTAGATCTAGCTTTTCAATTCGGTAGATGTTCCTTTTTTCTATGTTTTTTTTTGTATTTCTTGTTAATAAATAAAAAAAGGCATCTTGAACTAAGTCTACTATTCCCAAGTTTGAGGTGATCTCGCTTTTGTATTGTTTGCTCCATCTCTGTTTGAAGACTTCAGTATTGTGCATGTTCTTTGCATAACATCTTGTAATTGTACCCCTTAGTCATTGAGAGATGGGAAGTCATCAAAAGTTTAATTGTTTGTTGATGAAAATGTTGTACATAATCCTGCCATATTTTCATAAAATAGGAGGACTGCATGTGATGGGATTTATAGTTAGATATGAACATACCGCGGTGGATGGTATTATGTTAAAGTATTGTTCTGCGGGCACTTTCTAGATATTATTTTTTGTGGACTGACATTAAGGTACTTAAAAGTTGTGAGGCTGATTTTTGTTGTCCATCTAAATAATGCTTTCAGTTTGGGTATATTATTTTTGACAAAATTCTTAATGAATTGTTATGTTTAAATCGTGGATGTGTATGAAATTGTATTCTGTCTTTGCTCTTGATTCTCTAAACCTTTCCTTGTTCCTAACAATAATATATGAGATGAAAGAGAGGGTTCTTAATTTCTCTTGTTGCAAGTTTATTCTATTTTATTTTCTTCATTCTTGTTGTAGCTTTTTTTTAGATCTACTTTCATTAAGCAGCTTTTAGTAAAGTATTGAAATATATTCTTACATAATTGTGCAACTTATTAATTTGTCGTTTATTTTCCTGCTATAAATTTCTTTTTGATGATAACCGTTTAAGAAAAGAAAATAATATGGATAACGCGAAGTTTTATTTTTTGGGAAAATGGGTAAATCTATCCCACAATCTTTGTTGTTTGGTTATTATATTTGAATTGAGGTTGGAACTAGTTTACATGTGCTTTATGAATAAACTTGGGAAAATTTAACTTGTGATGGTGATTTTTTCATTCAAAAATTTCATGGATTTGAATTAATTCTTGGGAGATATGAATTTGAATTTTAATTTCTATGGAGCTATGAATTTATTTTCTGAATTGAATTCTCAATTTCGGTTCTTTGCCTTGCTTAATTAGTATTCTTTTTCAAGGCTAATGGAATGCTGTCGTTTACTTTTTTTTTATTAATTAGGAACATCTGAAATGTTCGATGGAAAATCTACCACTTCATAAGTCCTAAGCATTTACTAGAGGTATGATGAGAATGTGAAGAGAAGAATTGCTCAAAAACTTCTGTACATTCGTAACATGAGCTTAAATAAGGTATTACAAAGTTTTACAAGTAAACCCCTAGACTTCTTCAATATTTTTTTTTACCGAAAGGACCGTAAATAAGGTCCAATTCTCAACACTTCCCCTCAAGATGGGCAAAAGATATCCACTAAGACCATCTTGTCACATAACCTAGACAAATCTGTTGAACTAAGTCCTTCAGTGAGGCAGTCAGCCACTTGCTCTCTAGTGGCTAAGTGACTTAGCTTTAGTAGCCTGTTATTTAGCTATTCCTTGATGAAGATTCTATTAATCTCCACATGTTTGGTTCTATCGTGTTGCACCAGGTTCTAGGCAATGCTGATTGCTGACTTGTTATCACATCGCAACTTCATTTGAATTCTTTGGTCCATCTTGAGCTCAATCAACAAGGCTCTTAGCCACATCTTCTCGGCAACTGCTAAGGCCATGGCTCTGTACTCTTCGTTTATTGTCGATCTCGCTGCTACAAAATGTTTCTTGTTGACAAGAGACCAAGTTGCCCCTACGAACATGCAGTATCCTGAGGTGGATTTTCTATCATCCGCACAACTCACTCAGTCAGCATCATAAAAGCCTTGCCCATTTTTTTTGAAGATTAACACATTCCCTGGTACACTCTTTTGATACCTCATAATCAGATACATTATATCCATATAACCCTTTCTTGGATCATGTATGTAGCGGCTCACCATGCTCATTGCAAAAGTCATGTCGGATCGATGTTGACCTCATTTTGAGGCCTTCCTTTTCCTCTCCTTAGAACCTATGATCTAGCCTTAGGAATTTCCTATTGACTATCATAGATGACTAGTGATGGGACTCACCCTTTAGCAATTCTAACCACCTCTGAGCTCTTTTAGGAGGCCTCATATGGGTTGTCTCAAGCCATCCCTATTTGATTGAGTGGCTAGGGCGACAAACCATCACTATTTGGTTGAGTGGTTAGGAGCACAAGCCATCACTAATGAGTTTAGTGGCTAGGACTAACATGCAAAGGCCTAAAGAGAGCTTCCATAGGATCAAAAGGTCTTAGAGAAACCCTTTATGGTTTGGCCATGCACATTCACATTTATAGACATGCACATACTTGATTTAAATGTTACACTGCCCCTCACACACGCAAACATTCAATTTATCCCACCAAATTCTCCCCAAATTAAATAAAATTCAAAATCCCCAAATTTACAAAAAATTGTCCCAATTTCTCCAAACCACCCATTTTTTTACTCTAAATACTCAAAAGTACCTAAATTCACCAATTCTTACCCAAAAAATTCTCCAACTTACCAAATCTATCTAAAAATGTCCTAGCTTCAAGTTAAGGCCAGTTTTTATGAGCTCCAAGTCCAAAATCAGATTCAATCTCACCAAATTCTAAGCCCAAATCTAAAGTTATTCAAATTTAAATTCAGACAACCCAAGTCTACCCTAAACTTCAAATTCTTCAAATTTGAGCTCATATTCTAGGTTCAATTCAAATTATTTTAAATTCATCAATTTTAAACCCCACATGGATGTTGACCTCATTTTTGGTGAGGTCTTTTCTTTCCTCTTAGTGCTTAGGATCTAGCCATAGGACTTCTTCTTGACTATCCTAGAAGACTAGAGATGGAACCCACCATTTAGAAATTCAAACCAAGTCTTGATTCTCTTTGGAATCCTACATAGATGGTCGTCAACCTCCAAATCACTTGGAAGGTTGGGACCAATGTGCAGGAAGACAAAGATGAATTCATATAGGGTGTTCAAGCCTTATGACTGCCCTAGGTGGCTTGGTCTTGGTGAGATCTGGCTGGCACACACACCGCACTTTCACACCCATCCTAAACCCTAAACCATCTCTACCCAATCTTGACACCTGGTTCATTGGAGCACTCATGTGGTTAAGTCCAAGCCCCTAGCCCTTGGCTAAGAGGGTTAGGAAAAACATATGAGATGTTCAAAATGGACATTTCTTGGTCCATGGCTCACTTTAAGCTTTTCAAACCTCTCAACCTTAACCAAACTCCATTTTTGCCAAAATTCTTGGTTTTGACAATGGGTCCTTAAACCTACCTAAAATTACCCAAATTACCCATACAACCATAAAACTCTCCCAAAATTTCCCAAAAATTACCCAAAATTCCCAAAAAATCCTAAAAATCATTTTAAAACAATTCCCACCTCTTAAATCCACCAAAATACCCCAATACTCTCCAAATAACCTCTTAATACCCTAAATACCCTTTTTGGCCCAAAAAAATCCAAGAATTCAAAAAATTTCCAGAAAATTTCAGAAAATTTCAAATATTTTCAATTTCATTTTGTTTAACTACACCATAAGCAAATTTTGTCAATTTAACCCAATTTTATCAAAATCCCCAATTTGAGCCATTTTTAACCTAAATGGACCCAAGTCAAACCAAACCAACCCATTTGACCTCAATTTTGCACAATTTCAATCCTAAACTTTAACTAAACATCCCCAATACCAATCTAAACCAAATCCAAGTCCAAATGGATTCACATTTGAGCTCAATTCCATTTGAAAACCTAAATCCCCAATTTCGTCAATTCAATCCAAAATCTCCCAATTAACCTAATGTCAACTTTTTCCTTCCAAATTTCAATCCTAAACCTTCCATGGCACTCCCATGAAATCCATGCAACATTCAATTATCCCAATTTGAGCCCAAAGCTTAGCCTAAACCCACTTGAAATCTAAAATATCCCATTTTGGCTTAAATTGAACACATGCCCAAAATCTACCAAATTGATTGGCCTAACACTAAAATTTCCTCCCAAATGATATTGGAAACTCTTCAATACATTCCCCTAGACCATTTGAAACTTTTAATTTGGTCTAAACCTTACCTTAACCCAACTTGGCCCCAACTTGATCCAACCTTGCCCATATTAACCAAAATCCCAAAACCCATCAAATTGACCCTTCAATTGAACTCAAAACCATTCCATGTCTTCATGAAAGTTCTTCATGGAAATCATTTCTACAATTTTGCTCAAGAAATTTGGACCTAAATCAAACCCAAACCCAAGTTAGCCCAACCTAAAACTATGTGAGTCAAATTGAACCCATGACCTAACCAAACCAAATTGAACCAAATGTGGCTGAACCAACTCTTCCACAGCTACCATTGGAACCCTAGGAACCATCCTAGATCCACCTAGCCTAAGCTAAGTGAGCCATGGACCAAGGGTCCCCCATTTTAAGGGATATCTTCCCTTAAGTGGTTAAATCCATTTTTGCTTTACCCCAAAACATCCCCACAACTGTTAATCACCATTAAACTTCCCCCTGACTCACCTGACCTCAGGGGCCAGCTCTACTGTCCTTGCCGACCGGCCTAGTCACCGGAGGGAGTCAAAACCGAGAGCCACCACTAGCCTATACACACCCAAACTTACCCAATTGGCCACCTCAGCCAAATCAAATCTTGGAGCCTCTCTGCCCTCCACCTAAGCAACATAATTAACCCCTCAATTGAATCCAAGCTCGGCTGAATGGCCCTGGCCATTTAAACACCTCTTCTCGGCCATGAGAAGGGTGCTGAAAGGTGTTGAAAATTTTCTCAACAAAACCTCCCCAAATCACTCCCAGAGCCTCTTCCAGTCTAGAGAAGAAGAACCCCACTATTCTCTTGCCCTGAACCCCACTGGCTGAGCCCAATTTCTCAGTCGAAAATTAGGCCAGAAACAGGACAATCCTTAAAACTCCACCAAACTGCAATTAACTTCTCCCACAACTTCACCAGAGGTAGAGAAGAAGTTCCCCAGTGAAAGCCCCCTCACCAGGCCAGCCATTTCTTCTATCGGCCAGAGCTCGAAATCGGACTTGGACGAAGTCATACCTAGGCCTTTCACCAGCGCTCGAGCCTCAATCTGCAGCCTCCTAAGACTCCAACGAATATGCCGAGCACCTCTGATTGAAGCTTCACTTCTCAGAGCAAAGGTATTGAACTCTTCTTCTTTCCGAGCTTTCATGGATTCTCCATTCTATTCTGCACGTTTTCAATACGTATTAGCCGTATGGATAGACTCCCCTAGGCTAGATGAATGTAGGAAGAAACCACAATCGATTTGGTGGAAGATCGAGTGAGATCTTAGGGCTAGAGCTGGACGGTTCTCGGCTCACACCAGTTGGGACGATGAACGGATAACGTCGGATCGCGCGTGTATCGGATGGATGGTCAGGATCAAGCCGGATGGAGGGATGGAACGTGAACAACGGGACGCATGGCTACCGAGTCAGATGGCGACACCGAATCAAACCGCATCGCGTGTGCTTTTGATCCGTCGCAGGATCCAGTTAGCGCTGACTGGTTTAAGTAGGAAAGTCCCCTTTTTGATTTATTTAAATACCCTGAATTTCAAAAATACATATCTTTGCACAGAAAAATCACAAAATTAAAAGAAAAATACCCACTTACTCAGTAAACAGAGGAAAATAATGTGGAAAAAAATCATCTTATTTGGTTAAGTATTTATTTTTGAATGATTTTAATACTGATTTGAATATTTTAATTCTCCATTCACACACACAATTCACCATGACATGAGACCATAGGGTTTTTGTAGCCTCTGATCTTGGAAACATTCTTTGAATTTTCTAAGGCCAGAGGCTATATTTATGGTAAGTTATCTATTTTGCCAAGTTTTTATGCTTATTTTGGTATTTTAATTTCAATAATTAGCATACTGTATGGAAAATTCTAGGAAAATTAGGATAGGTTCCTTATGACCAAAGAAACTTGGGATAATTATTTCATGAATTAAAACATTGTAAATGATCCTAATGATTCACTTAACCTAAAATCAACTTTGGATTAATTAAGGCAAATTAAAAATCAAATTGATTTGAAACCAACTCTCCACTGTCATGTAGGATAGTAAGAACCCCCATAAAAAGTTTGGAATTAATTAAAAATGGTTTAGCCCACTAAATGGATTTTCTAAGTAACATAGTTAAATTTAAACTTTAAAAATTCATAAAACTTAAAATATATTTCAAAAATTCACCAAATTGATTTTAGAGATTCTCTGGTGTCAGAGGAGTCTAAGCAAATTAAAATTGGATAAAACGTCATTTTTAACCTATCTTCTACTATTTTAATAATTAAAAAATTATAAAAATCACAAAAATATTAAAATTCATAAAAATGTCATATTTGGTCCCCTAACCACTTAGGAACCAACCAAAATTTTTTCCCAAGTCTCCAAATAAAGATATTGAATTTTAAAAACCTAAGGCAATTTTTCATATTAAAAATGGATTTTTCAACATTTTCACTAAAATAATTCTAAAAATTCAGAGAAAAATGAGAAAAATATAAAATTTGTTTCTCTGCGGTTCTTGAGATTAGAGAGATTTAAGAAAGATATAAAACTTAATTTTCAAATTTAATTTAATTTTATAATTAATTAATACTCCAAAACTTAAAATAATTATAATAAATAAAATATAATTCAAAAAATCACCAAAATTGGTCCAAGTGATCTTCTGGTCAATAGGAACCTCCCATAATTTTCCTAAGGACAGAAACTTCCTCTTGCTCATGTCATGAAGTTTTCATTGAAAATCCTTATTTTCCTTTAAAATAATTATATAAATTAAATTAAAATTGAAAAAAATCACATTTTCCCCTCTAATGTCTTAATTGACATGCGAGTGAGGTGACATAAAAAATTAAAGTTCATTTGAGCTTAATTTGGTGAATTATGAGATGAATAAGCTTAAGAGGGCATTAAGGTAATTAAAAAGTTTTTTAATCATTAATTAATCTTTAGGTTTAACCAAATGGGAGGGTAAATCTTTGATCCTAACTTTATTTTGGATGATTGAAACATAGGGGATTTAAGTGGTAGGAACTCATTAAACCACCTTAAACATTAAAGAAGAAACGTTAATTAAGTTATATGAAGTTTTAGAAGAATAATTAAATTTTTGGTGATTGAGATTGAGGGATGTAATATAAGAGAATTCTAATTCTTTAAATTTAAATCCCTAATCAATAATTTGATCAAATATTATTTAAACATCAATTAATGAGACTCTAAAATGATGATTGGAACTAATAATTTAAAAAGAGAATGATTTTTGAAATTTTATAATTAAATTAAAAGATATTTGGATTAAATTAAAATTATTTGAAAATCAAATTGAAACAAACTCAAGTGTTAAAATTAACCTAAAATTGTTTAAGACCTAAATCAAAACAAATTTAAAACATCAAAGATCAACCTGGAACAATTCATGATTAAAACATCATAAAATTAAATCAGTTTAAAACATTAAAATTAATCTAAAACATTAAGATCATTTAAAACATAAAAACTTAACTAAATTAAACAACTTAAACACTATTCTAAACTTAAAATAATTGATCAAAATATTATAACTAAACTAAACCACCTTGAAATCATCAACTCAGACTTTAACTAAAATGGTTAAAATCTTTAATGAACTAACTTGCCCTAAAGGCTTTCATTATCATAATTTTTAAATGAAGCATTAAATAAAATGTCACCTTACTCACAAGGATAATCAAACATCCTAATTCACTGAGCAAGAGCAATCCTGGTGATTGATTCATCACCACAATGAAACTAACTGAGCTTAAAGTAATCCCTAAAATATTTAAAAAGATGTTCAGAATTCAGTTCTGAACACTTCTCTAACTTGATGGGATGTTTTAAAAGAACAGTGAGACTTCATTGTTCTTTGGTGAAGAAAATCATCATTAACAAAACACAAGGACCTAGACATCATAGGAATTGACTAGCAATAGGATTAGGATTTTGGTAGATAACCAAAACCTTCCCTTAGCTTTACCTAGGTGTTACTTGTTGCAAATATATAAATGCCTTAGCATGTGTTTTAAGTGCAGGTGAAAATGACGGAAATTCCCACCAGGTACGTATTTAAGTTTATTGCAATTTACATTTAGCAATTTATTAAATGTCCTACTTTCATGTACTTATAAATATATGAAAATGATCGAACCCAGCATGTTTAAACAACTCAAAATTTAATCACCAACAAAAAAATTGCAATTATAACTAAAATTAAAATGTCTCATTGGATGATCGGGAATCCCTCGGATGATGTAACCCACGTGTTGCTAACGAGATTTCCCACGGTCTAAATGAAAGTGTGGAACTCATTCAGTTGAGTTTAGCAAATTCATTTGGACTAAGTGAATCAGATGAAAATAGCTGTGCCGGGATGACGGAACCGTGAGATCTTAATCGGATCTGCTGAATCGACTTTAAGATTTGTTTTAATTAAAATACTAAGTCAACTCAATTTTAAACTTTTTTAAACCAAAACACTTCTCTCATCTCTTGATTGACACCTTCTAAAACCAAACTTCTGCAACAACAAGGAGCTTTGAGTACAGTGGGCAGCACGACCATCTTCGTCAGCAAAACTTGTGTCTACTTCAACTAAACCTTTCTTAGAATTAAACAACTTTGCCATAGGATTTCGAGGTAGTTTTCCTAGTGCAATATAAATCCTCAACTTTCCGTTAGGCATTTGCATAATCATATTATGCAAATTAAGCCCTAACCGGTCTTAGGACTCCGAGGTAGTCGTTTGGTACGACATAAACCCTCACTTCTTTGAGGCTATTTGCATGATTATGTCATATAAATATAAGTCCTAATTAACTAAAATTGGCAGGATTGCAACATTAAATAAATTCTCAAATTGAAACCAAACAATAGGATAGTTGGGAAGTTGCCAAGATTCTTCTTGGATCCTCAGCTTCTCCAACTTCTCTTCATGTGGACTCTCAAAATAACTATTCCAAATTTGATACATTCCCTATTGAAATTTCCAAAATTCAATTATTTGAAGTCTTAAACTTTAAAATTCCTGAAAGCAAAACCACTGATCATTATCAAGAGTTTTCTTAAGTGATTCCCGTCACTTAAGATATAATTAACTATAGGGGCTTGCCCTTATAGTGAACTTTAAGAACCCATGTAATATTAAATCTGCTTAATTCCTTTATATTAAGTAGGGAAACTTGTCAGCTTATAAAATTGGTTCGCAGACCAAACATATGTCACAAATCTTCTAGTTTATTTAATCGAGCCCCATCATCAAGCAGTGTGTCTATTCCTCGGGATAGATACACGGTTTATGGTGCGGTGCTCGTTTATATAAATTACTTGGGATGTGAGATCGGTTTGATTTCATATCTTAAAAATTTCAAACTTAAAATTATTTTCAAAAAACAAATGCTACTTTCCAAATTATATATATCTAAATTAAGTTTAAAATCTAAAATTCGCTGACAATCCCTGTAGGCGACCCCCTTTTTCAAAACACATAACCTAAAAATATGTCAACAATGGAAAAGTCAATTTAACCATGCTCACGACCCCAAATTTTATCATAATAATTCCAATAAATCCATCAAAATGTTGATTTTAAAATTTTGGATATTGTTGAGGTGTTATCTTACCACCAACACCTTAATACAACCATAATAACACCACTTCAAAGCCACAATAACACGCCGTATCAAATCGTGACAAATCTTCGCAATAACACAACAAAATCACTGCAAAATCCCGCAATAACCCTAAAATACTACCATAAAACTACCGCAATACCACCGCCATAATACCATTGCTCCGCCGCCGCAATAACACCGCGATTCCACAACTAATCCCCTTCAAAAACACCATAATATAACCTTAATACCCCCGTAAATAACAGTAAACTCCTACGCCGCGCGATTAAACCGTGAAACTTCAACTCCCCGCGCAATAACACCGTAGAAACCCCATAAGTTTGCCAATAACACTGTGGAAACCCTAAAGAATCGCCAATAACACCGATTTTCTATGTCTCGCGTGCAGTACTACCATGACAACACCCAAATACTACCGCTAAAAACACTCGTGACAGCGCCATCGCCACATAACCTCGGTAACACCTCAAATAACACCATTTCTGCGGTTTCTCGCCAATACTACTTCAATAATACCGTGGTAACGTCCCGTATACCACCGCTGCCGCTGTTTCCTCCAATACTACCATGATAATACACTAAATAACACCCCGAATAACACCACTGCCGCAAAATGCTAAATAAGACTGCAATACACCCATGAATAACACAAAAATAACACCTCGTAAACTAAAGGAAATTTCAAGTCTTCTCCATGTAAATCATAACCGACTGAACTCTCCCTCTTTGCGAAACTTCCCAGAGGTTCCCCCTCATCCGTACCCTAACCCTGACTAAAAGCTTCCTCCCGTCGCTCTTGCCGCGACTTTCCTCGTCGTTCTCTTTGGTCGGCACACGTCTAGGAAGTGTAGATCAAAATTTCTTCCTCCTCTACCACTATAAATATTCCCATTGAGGGAGAGTTGGGGTTGTTGTTGGAGCTCCACTGGTTAGTTCAACATTTGTGTGCTTAAGGTCTTTTGGAGTCTTGACTTTTTCTTTGGGTAAAGCTTGAACTAAGTAATCTCTGTTCTCTCCATTAATTGCTCAATAGTGTTATTTTTTTTATTACTTGGTTCCCTGCTTGGTTGATTGATATGCTTGTGAGGTTTTCGACCTTCTTACATTGATCATTTTTAGGGTTTAAATTATGGAATTTTTCCACGTCTGAATTTCATCAAATTTTAGGATGCACCTAGTAACTTTTTCTTTTCATTGGCTTGAATTTTTTTCTTATCTTTGAAGGGATTTTATACACATACCACATAAATTTGTATATGTTTACTTGTCTAAACACCTAAACTCCAATTTTTACATACATACTTCTCAATTATTATGTAGCTGTTTACATACATACCATTCAATTTCTATGAATTAGCTTACACATATAACACTAAATTGCTATGCATTTATTTACATACATGCCCCTGAATTTCTTTGAAAAAAAAGAAGGGACAATTACAAACATAACACCCAATTCCTATTTGTTTACACATCTAACACCTAAACTTTAATTTGCACATAAATGTCACTCATTCTTATGTTTTATATGTTTAACACCTAAATGCTTGTCTCATACACGCACGCGAATCAATTCCTGTGTGGCTGCGTTTTAAATTTCTTTGCTTGTGTCCTTTTCTGAAAAGACAACATTCCAGATTTTGCATGAAATTATAATACTTTGATTGAGGATCGAGATTTAAGATTCTTTCATGATTTAGCACTGCCTTTTCTTATTGTTATTTGATAAAAGTTTAAATATAATCGTGCTCGGATTTCTGACATCAAACAACCTACTTGTGTTGAAATGATAATAGAGCTGTTAGCCGCCTTATGGTTTAAATTCCAATATATATATATATATATATATATATATATATATATATATATATATATATATATATATATATATATATAGTGAGATGCTGCTGGAATATTGGCTATTTATGTTTTGAATTGTTATTCCTCGGTCTGAATATGTGATTTATGGATGGAAAGTTAAGTACTATTTCTACTAATTGGTTTGAGCAATAGAAATAATTCATTTCTCTCACTTCACATCATTTGAGAAGCGAATCATGGTTTGACTGGAAGATTCATATACGTAGCACACGATTCTTATGTACCTTTACATCTCATACCTTAAAATTCACGTTTGCATACACACCACTTAGTTATCACACGTCTATGTATCTCTTCATTCAAAGTTCAATTTTTGCACCCGTGCCATTTTACATATGCATGAAAATGTATATTTCACTATAAGGTTAAAATGATGGCATTTTTGTTGTGAAATGAAAGATTTGGATGACATGAATTCAGAAGTAAAGTTTAGGTGAGATATGTGAACACATAGGAATTGAGTAGTATGTATGTAAATCCCCAACATTAAACTTCAATCATCTAATAATCCGATTAGGAGAGAAGATATTTTAGATTCGACTTATGTTAAGAAAGACAGAGTTAGACTTAGGAAGACTTGAGCTTATTGTATAAAAAATGATTTTAATTTATTAAAATTAAATGAAAATATGACACTAAATAGGACACGATGGAGAAAAAGGATTCATGTAGTCGACCCCACTTAGTGGGATTAAGGCTTTGTTGTTGTTATTGTAGTATGTAAATCCCCAACATTGGCATACATTTACTTTAACGCCTATTGCATAGATGTTCAAGTTAAATGGAGGCCTATATATGAATCATCGAGCGGGGCTATAAGACGGAGGTGCAAGTAGGAATGAGCGATGATGGAGAACCCCATATTGGTATGTGTGAAGTAGTGCATATCCTAAACACGAGGGCGAAAGATTGACATCACTACTCTCTAAAACTTTGTAAAGGGTTATCTTTTTGTCCTCACGTGCTGCTGGTCGCTCCAGCCCAGGAGTGTGACTGACTTGTGAACCATCTAATTTGCAAATACATAAAAACAATATAAATAATTTTTTCGATAAAAAAAAATCATATTTTGTATGAAAAAATGAAAGATTTAAAATATCTTTGTGCCAAATTAAGGACTTTTGAATGTCTGTCACACAGACCGGGTTGGGAGTTACCCTCATTTGGGTACTTAGTGGGTAGCCTTTTACCCTATGTTGGATCTCACAAACATGATGGTTACTGTTGTGGGAAAAAAATTGGTTGGATAAATTACTTGCAAGAGAGAGGAAAAACAAACAACACAAAGAAATGCAACCACAAGAACACAAGAAGATTACGTGGTTCGGTCTTTTGACCTACGTCCATGGGAGGGAATCGAAATAATCCACTAAGGCAAGAAACAGAAGGAGTACTTAGCTTTACATAGATGAGCCCTCATCTTCCATGGCCTCCCTTCTCATCCAAGGCCTCCAAGATGCTCTCCTCACCCTTAACAAGCTAGCTCCCACTCCTTGAGTTCTTTTTCACTCTTTACAAAACCCACACCTTAAGCCTCCCCTCCTCTCATCTATTTATAGTAGATTAGATTACATTATAATATTCTAGAGAAAGATGAAGTGGAACCTTCGAGGATCGCATGGTTTCCACATGTCCCCCTTTTAGAGTCCTCCATTGCATGGTTTCCACATGTCCTTCCACATGTCCTCTTCTAGGGTCTTCCATAATGAGGTGACACTTTCTAGAGTCAACAATAGGGGCAAGAAGTAAGAAGGAATTTATAAGAGTGCCACTTGCCTTAGTGACTAATTGGGGGTCAAAACAACAAATCTCCACCTTGACCCTCAATTATGAGATTCTAAAGTAGCGATTCCCTCCACCTGGCCCCCGAGGGGCCCTCAGCTAGTAGAAAAGTTCACTAAGTCCAGACAGTGTCTGAACTTAGCTATGGGCAGCGCCTTGGTGAGCATGTCAGCAGGGTTCTCTTCGGTTGGTATCTTCTTTACCACTATTGAGCCTTTAGTAACGACGTCCCTTACGAAATGAAGCTTCACATCTATGTGTTTGGATCTTTCATGAAATACCTGATTCCTGGTTAGGTGAATGGTGCTTTGGTTGTCGCAAAACACAGTTATCACCTTCTGATGTATCCCAAGCTCCTCAGCCATGCCCTTTAGCCACATAGCTTCCTTGATTGCTTCAGTCACAGCGATGTATTCAGCCTCTGTTGTTGAGAGGGCCACAACTGATTGGAGGTTAGACTTCCAACTGACTGCAGTACCGAAGACAGTGAAGATGAATCCAGTCAGTGACTTCCTGGTGTCAATGCTTCCTGCGTAATCAGAATCTACGTAACTGACTACCTTTTCTTCTTTGTCTTCCTGCCTTTTGAAGAGTAGCCCCAAATCAGCGGTACCTCTTAAGTATCTCAGGATCCATTTTAGTGCTTCCCAGTGAGCCTGTCCTGAGCTTGCCATGAACTTGCTTACAATACTGACGGCGTAGGCTAAGTCTGGTCTGCTGCAAACCATACCATACATGATGCTACCAACCCCACTGGCGTAGGGGACACCCTCCATGTACCTTTTCTCCTCTTCAGTCTCTGGTGCTTGGGAGTTCGATAGTCTGAAGTGTTGGCCAATAGGTGTTGCAACTTGCTTAGCCTCGTGCATGTTGAACCTTGCTAGAACCTTCTGAATATATGACTTTTGAGACAAGAATAAGCTACCCTTTTTCTTGTCTCTGGTAATCTCCATCCCTAGGATCTTTGTAGCTGGTCCTAGGTCCTTCATGTCAAATTTAGAATTGAGCATACCTTTGATCTTCTGGAATTCCTCCTTGCTTTTGCTGGCTACTAACATATCATCCACGTAAAGGAGCAAGTACGTACCGATTTCACCGTCTTGCCACTTCATGTACACGCAACTGTCGTAGCTGCTTCTGACAAAACCGATCTTTAGCATGAACTCATCAAATCGTTTGTACCATTGTCTTGGGCTTTGTTTCAGTCCATACAAAGCCTTCTTCAGCAAGCAAACTTTGTCCTTTGTCTCAGGTGTGTTGTACCCATCTGGCTGGTCCATGTAGATGGTTTCTTCAAGCTCTCCATGCAGGAACGCAGTCTTAACATCTAGCTGCTCTAATTCCAAATTGAATTGAACTGCTAGTGCTAAGACTATCCTAATGGAGCAGTGCTTCACCACGGGTGAGAAGATTTCATTGAAGTCAATTCCTTCAACCTGTGTGAATCCCTTTGCAACGAGTCTGGCTTTGTATCTGATCCTCTCAGTACCTGGCGTGCCTTCCTTCTTCTTAAAGGTCCACTTGCAACCGACTACGCGTTTGTTCGTTGGTCGATCCACAAGTTCCCAGGTTTTGTTCATCATCAGAGAAGCCATTTCCTCGTCCATTGCCTCTTCCCACTTGTGTCTTTCCTTGCTCTTCAGGGCTTCCTTGTAGCTGCTCGGTTCTGCTTCTTCTATCACCTCTGCAACATTCAGAGCGTAAGAGATCATATCTGCATGGCCGTATCTCTCTGGCGATCTGATAGTTCTTCTTTGTCTGTCCCTTACCAAGCTGTAGTCATCAGATCTTCTTTCTAGTTCAGTCACTTGCTGGTCTTCTGCCACTTCATCTTGATCGCTCACATTTGTCCTTTGATCAGTCAGAGTTTGTCGTTGTTGCAGCTCCACCTCAATTGACGAATCCTCCTTAGTGACATTGTTCCTGGTAACATAGCTTTGCAGATTCCCCATTTTGGACTCATCGAATGTCACATCCCTATTGATGATGCATTTTTGTTGATCTAGGCACCAAAGTTTGTAACCTTTGGTTCCAGGTGGGTATCCGATGAAGATGCACTTCAAAGCCCTTGCTTCCAGCTTATCCTGTCTCACATGAGCGTATGCAATACATCCAAAAACTTTAAGATTATCATAGCTACCTGGCTTTCCGTACCACATCTCCAAAGGAGTCTTCATGTCGATAGCCGTCGATGGGCATCTGTTGATGAGGTAGCAGGCGATTGACACAGCTTCTCCCCAGAAACTTTTGGGTAGACTTGCATTTAGCAGCATGCACCTCACTCTCTCTAGGAGAGTCCTGTTCATCCTCTCAGCCAGGCCGTTCTGTTGAGGAGTGTTCCGGACTGTCTTGTGCCTTATGATGTCATTCCTCCCGCACGGCTCCTCAACCGCTCCGAACGATACTCTAAGCCATTGTCGGTTCTCAAGTGCTTCGAGCTTTTCTCCCATCTTGTTTTCGGTGAGAGTTAACCAGTCCCTGAATCGTTGAAAAGCTTCATCTTTTGTTTTTAGGATAAAGACCCATACCTTCCTGGTGTAGTCATCGATGATAGACATGAAGTATCTTCCTCCTCCATGAGTTTGAGTCTAGCTGGGCCCCATAGATCACTGTGTACATAATCAAGAGGTTTCTTTGATGTATGTACTCCAGTGGAGAACTTCACCCTGGTGGCCTTCCCCAGTACACATTGTTCACGGAATTCCGGCTTGTCGACCCGATCTCCGCATAACGAGTTCCGCTGGACAATTCCCGTAAGCCCCTTTCACTTACATGCCCTGACCTCATGTGCCATAGTCCGGATTTGTCGGGCTCGATTGAACCGCATTTGAGAATTTCCCGATCACAGCTTCTTCCAACTAGGGAGTATAGCCCATTCTTTCGACTCCTTTCATGACTATGAGAGAGCCCTTAACTACTCGATACGCCTATTCTCCGCCTTGAATGAGTATCCATTCGACTCCAGTGTCCCTAAAGAAATTAAATTTCTTTTAAGTTCTGGGACGTACCTGACATGCTGCAGTATCCGTTCAGCTCCATCGAACATCTTTATTCTGATCGTCCCGCTGCCGATTACCCTGCAAGCTTTGTTGTCTCCGAGTAGAACGGATCCGCCATTTGCCAGTTGTAATGTCTCGAACCAGTCTTTGTGAGGACACATGTGGAAGGAGCACCCTGAATCAAGGATCCACTCCTTGCTAGATTCAGATTCTGTGATCACCAGAGCTTTAGCTGAATCATAGCCGTCTGAGACTATGCTTGCTTCTCCAGAATCTTTAGGCTTTTCTTGAAAGCCTTTCTTTCTATCCGGACAGTCCTTCTTAAAATGACCTTCCTTGTGGCAATGATAGCACTTGTAAGATCTCTTAGAAGACTGACCTCTACCATTTCTTCTGGACCTTGATCTGGTCTGATCACTTTTAGAAACTTTCTTGCTCGATCTTCTTCTAACCATCAGACTGTCTCCACTGGTTTCCTCCTTCATGTCGTGCTTCTTCTGAAGCTCTTTGGATCTGATCAGTGATTGGACCTCTTCCAGAGTAATCGTCTGCGCCCTTCCATAGAGCATCGCATCCTTGAACTGCTCATAACTCTTAGGAATAGAGTTTAGCAATAACAATGCCTTGTCCTCGTCATCCATCTTGCGTCGATGTTCTCAAGATCATCTATGATCTTGTTGAACTCGTCGATCTGCTCCGAGACTGGTTTGTCTTCGTGCATTTTGAAAGAGTATAGGCGCTGCTTCAGAAAGAGTCTATTAGCTAGGGACTTGGTCAGGTAGAGTACCTCGAGTTTGGCCCAAAGTGCTTGTGCCGTTGTCTCCCTCGACACCTCCCTCAGAACCTTGTCGCCCAAGCTCAAGATTATCAAACTATGAGCTTTCTCCAGCATGCCAATCTTCTCTTTCTCTGTCATGTCGACCGGCAGTGCCGCCGGCCCTTGCAAGGCTTCTGCAATGCCCTGCTGAACCAGTAGAGCTCTCATCTTTACTCTCCACAGGCCAAAGTCGTTCTTTCCCGTAAATTTCTCGATGTCGAATTTGGTGGAACTCATTGTCCCCGCCTAACACTTCTTCTTCCTTCTTGCTGCGATTTCTTGGGTGCGATTCCTCCGACCAAGATGTGTCGAGATTTTCCCACAGACGGCGCCAATTGTTGTGGGAAAAAAATTAGTTGGATAAATTACTTGCAAGAGAGAGGAAAAACAAACAACACAAAGAAATGCAACCACAAGAACACAAGAAGATTACGTGGTTCGGTCTTTTGACCTACGTCCATGGGAGGGAATCGAAATAATCCACTAAGGCAAGAAACAGAAGGAGTACTTAGCTTTACATAGATGAGCCCTCATCTTCCATGGCCTCCCTTCTCATCCAAGGCCTCCAAGATGCTCTCCTCACCCTTAACAAGCTAGCCCCCACTCCTTGAGTTCTTTTTCACTCTTTACAAAACCCACACCTTAAGCCTCCCCTCCTCTCATCTATTTATAGTAGATTAGATTACATTATAATATTCTAGAGAAAGATGAGGTGGAACCTTCGAGGATCGCATGGTTTCAACATGTCCCCCTTTTAGAGTCCTCCATTGCATGGTTTCCATATGTCCTCTTCTAGGGTCTTCCATAATGAGGTGACACTTTCTAGAGTCAACAATAGGGGCTAGAAGTAAGAAGGAATTTATAAGAGTGCCACTTGCCTTAGTGACTAATTGGGGGTCAAAACAACAGTTACCATTGTATGTAAGGAGTTCATTCGAGAGAAAATGCTAGGGCTTCGATCCTAGTTCTGAGTTCTCGCTTTACTAAAACTCTTATGCCCCCCGCCTCGATCTTTCATATATGTGAAACTTGATCTTCTATTTACGTATAAGTTCATGTCTTTCGTGCTTGTTTAATTCTTCACAATATTTACATGCTTTCCCTATAGTACTAATTCTTTTGCAGCAGCGACAAAATTCCCAAATACACACATTTTTTTATTTTATGTGCTTTACCACTTCTTTACTATTATTTTACTTATACATTATTTACCTACAATACCCATAAAGCCCCTAAGGTAGAAAACAATCGACTGATTGTTTAGGAGGAACACTACAACAGACCTTGAGACTCAATAATAATTACACATGTAAATAAAAGACATGAACCCTAAACCTGAAGTCGCTGCGTTACGGTGCTTGGTACAAACTTTGTGGGCAACACGATGAGGAAGTAAGCAGACGGAGGAAAGCTTCAAGCAACAAAGCAAGACTCAACGGAGCAGATCTATATCAACTAAGCATATTATTAGTTTAAATAACAACAACCCATAGGAATTTGTGGTGGTTCGTCTAGTACGACATAAATTCTCGCATTATATTTATGCTCCTGCACAATCATATTGTGCAACATAAGTCCTAACTCTCTTTAGGTTCTAAGGTTGTCGTTCGGTGATGATGTAAACCCTCATATCTTCACAGACTGTTTGCATAATCGGGTATTATGCAAATGTAAGCCCTGAATAATAAAATTGGCATGAACAAACATTAAATAATATCATTTTTAAAACATAAAACTAAACGGTAGAATAATCTGGGAAGTCACCGGGGTTTTGCTCGGATCTGTGTCATTCCCTACTTTTCACTCATTTGATCCTGAAAATACTTGTTTTTATTTGAACTATTCCCTTTCTGACTTTCCTTTGTCCAGCCTTGAAAAATAACTTTGAAATCTTGAAGACAAAATCGCTGATCTAGATCGAAAGTTTTCATAAGTGATTTCAGTCATTTGAGATGTAATTAACTATAGAGGCTTGTCTCTATAGGAAACTAAGAACTCAAGTAAAATAAACTTTATCTAATTCTTAAGTTAGGTTGAAGAACTTGTCAGTCACACATAAAAGATTTCGCAGATCAAAATAGTCATAAATTTCTTAGTTTAATGGTTTAACATAATAACAAGTGATACACTTATCTTTCCAGATGGTATATCACTTTTGGTATCGTACTCAACTATTTAAACTATTAAATATATATGATTTATCCGGTCACATTTTTTAAAAATTAAAATACTACTTTTCAAAATAATATATATATAATTATTTTAAAAGCAACAAACAAATTTCAATTTGGCGACCGACAACCGAGTGTGACACAGATAGATCACATGACCCTCCAATCTATAGTACCTTTGATGATCAACTGATTTTTCTGTCTTTGTACTCAGCTTGGCCTTATGGTCAATTAGAGGGACTCTAGGTTTACACGCCAGAATGTCTATTTTCTTGAGATCTAGTACATACTTTTTTTGGGACAAGACCATCCCCTCAGGCCTACAAACCACTTCAATCTCAAGAAAGTTTCTGAGCTGTCCAAGATCCTCCATCTCAAATTCATTTCTCAATCTTACTTTTAGTTGGGCAATTTCTACCTCATCCTTAAGGGTGTAAACGAGTCGAAATTGAGCGAACTGAGCTTATGTTCATGTTTGGTTTGTTTGAGATTATATATATTTGAAATAGGCTCGTGTTCAAAATTGTTCGTGAAATAGTTGTTCGTATTTGATTCGATTTGTTTGAAATTAATCAAATTGTTCGAATTGTTTGTGTTCAATTTGAATTAAGTTGAAAAAAAATAAAATGATAATAAATTTAATTATTTATTATAAAATTATCAAATAAAAGAGATAACATCTTCTATAAAAAGAAATTGATTTCTTCTACTATATTTTACAAATTATAATAACAAATGCAATACAAATTTGAACCTTCAAATTCAAATTCTTGATTACTAAAAATCATTATTATAAAACAAATAACTAATAAATAAAAAATTTATAATTACATTACAAAATAATAAAAAAAAAAAACATTTTACACTTTACCTCTATCTTCAAGTTTCAAGTTCATAGTTCTAACTCCTAATCTTCATTTCTCTAAATTTCACATTTTCATAGTTTTAATATATCTGTAAATTAAAATAAAGAACAAAGGAAAAGTCTAACGAGGCTACGACAAAAAAAAAATAAAGAGGCATTTACATACATAACACCCAATTCTTATGAATTTACCTATTTCACATCAAAACTTTAAGATTAAAAACACAATATGAAAAATAACATTCATTATCAAATTTTATTAGTCACATCCATCTTTTGATCCATAGTTAAAGTGCTATGTGTGTAAAAATAAAACATTAGGTGTGAGATAGTAAATCCATAAGACTTGTGCTGCGTATGCAATTTTTCCAAAAATAAAATTAAAAGGCCGATTTGGCTCAACTTGAACTAATCCTCACACACACACATCTATGGATTAAAAACATTATATTTTACAAATAATTATATCCTGTAACAATGCTTCAAACATAAAATAATCAATCTGATTAGTTCAGGAATAAATGGGAGCTGAAGTCGACGACACAACACAATAATATCCAATGAAACACATATAATCCAAATCATATCACTTGCCATAAGAGGTAACAATGAATGGTATCGATTGAGCTTCTCAAACCCATAGAAATCCATTGTGAAAATGCAATACTTTGTTAATAACAAAATATAGTATTATTTGATCATACCACCTTGGGAGTCAACAATATAAGAATCGAGTGTTATGCAAGTAATTCTTACTTGACAACTCTCGTTGATGTTAGAGCTGTGGAAAAGAAAATCTTAAGCAAAACGAGAACAGGATAATGACTAAGGAGGTACAAAAGGAGAAATAATAATAACAAAAAAATGCAAGTGAGCTCAGAACTTATTTGATGAAAATACATTAAAATTTCTTCCAAATACTATAAACATTTTACTGCAAATATTTACAAGTATGGTCAAATTTTAGTGATGTTAGAAATAACATTCATAAAAAAAAGAAATAAAACCATGCAAATTTTAACTGTTTTAGTTTCCTTGAAAATATTAAGAACAAACAATCCTTCATCCAAAATTTATAAAGCTACAAAAATCATATATCTGTCAGCCAAAAATTAAATAGACAAGCTCACCAAACTTCTTAAAATGCTTGTCATTGCATTTACAAGCAAGAGAGAGTGAGAGATGATGACTCCTTTACCAACGAGGAAGCGAAAGAGGCGAAGGAAATTAACATTGTCATCGATGAAGAAAAGCCCTAACCCAAGATCTAGAGCTTGCGCTCGAAGTTTCTCCTAAGAGATACAACTAGCACAAGCAAATGCGAACAGAATATGGCTTTAAGGTTTTGAGTTTTTTAAATTATACTTATATAATATAATATATTATATAACTAATACTAATATAAGATATTTAAAATTATAAATATACTAGTTACTACTTATTTATTATTAAAATTTCTTAAATATAATTATTTATATTAATATAAGATATATATACTTATAAGTATAGTTTTATTTTACCTAAATTAATAAATTTAAAATTATTTTTAGTCTATAGGTATAGTTTTTTATATATAATTAATTTAAATTATTTTCTAATTTGAATAATAACAATTTAAATATGATTGAACAAAGTCTATTCGTGTTTGGTTCTTTTATAAATTGAACTAAAAAATTATTCGTATTTGGCTCATTTGCTTATTTAAGAACTGAACACCAACTCCCTAGCAAGTCGAACACGAACCATTCACGAATGAAGAGCTTTTTTAATTGCCCTACTCATCATCACCGCTGATAATGATGTCATCAACATACACAACAAGTATAATGGTGTGACCTTCATTTTGTTGAAAAAACATTGTATAGTCTGCATTAATCTGCTAATATCTCAAGCTCACTATAATGTTTCTTGAATTGTCAAGCCAGGCTCGAAGAGACTGCTTCAAGACATGCAATGACTTTCTGAGCCTACACATCCTGCTCACTATTTGGACTGTCCTGAATCCTGGTGGTATCTCCATATAACCTCTTCCATTGACTCACCATGAAGAAATACATTCTTCACATCGAGTTGGTGAAACCTCCACTCGTTATTCATTGTAAGAGAAATAGTGTCCTTACTGTGATCATCTTTATTATTGGTGCAAATGTTTTATCATTGTCAAAGTCAAATGTCTAATTGTACCATTTCTTCTTTGGTCGTGCTTTGTATCTCTCCACCTTCCTTTATGGACTTTGCTTCAATGTAAATGTCTATTTGCACCCAACTGTATTTTTTACATTCGTAATGACATTATCTTCTATATTTAGTTTTTATCGAGAGCCTTATGCTCTTCATGCATAGCCGCTTTCCACTTGAATGCTCCATGTAAATGTGATATGTTAGCAATGTCATGTTCTCACCAAAACAATCGAGAGGATGCCCCGCATTGCTGCGAGAAGTCCTCCTTAAAGTTGGGCAGTTAGGAGAAGAAAGTGGAGGAATCATATCACCTGGGACTTCTGAGTTAGAGGTGGTGTAGGTGTTTCAAGGGTCGGGGAAGGTCGAGACAAATGACGAGCTAGCACAAGTGGCATGCAAGACCGTTCCCACATGTTGCTTCCTTCTTCATGTATACACTATTAGCTCACCTTCAACTTGAACCCCACCACCTTTGGGTTCATACTCCCCATTTTTTGATTCCTCAGCTGATGCATCCCACATAACAGGACAAGATGTTGTTCCCACGTTTATCACCACTTTCTCACCATTGGTTCTCACCCCACCTAGCCTCATATCTCTAGTATTAGGCAAGTCACCAAATTGTGAGATCACTCCTGATATAGTACAATTCAAACTCTCTAAATAATACATCAATGCTCACAAACAGTCTCTGCTCTAAGGGGCTCCAGCAAACATACCCTTTATGATTAGCAGAATAACTTACGAACACTTTTTTCACAGCTCTCGAATCCATCTTCTCCACTGATGGTATTTATCCTTCACAAAACATACACGTCCAAATACTTTCAATGGGATGATCCACTATCATCTATTTTCAATATCTGACAAGTGACTTCCATTCCAACATCCTTGATGGCATTCTGTTAATCGATTGAGTAGCTGTAAAAACTGCTTGCCCCCATAAGTGCTTTGGAACATTTATTGCAATCATTATGCTTGGGGCAACCTCTAGAAGATGTTTATTCTTAACATCTGCTACTTCATTTTATGCTTGTTTGTATGGACATGTGGTTTGATGCTATATTCGTTAGGCTGACAAGTATTCCCTAAATGCTTTGTTGGTATATTCTGTCATATTATCATACCTCAATACATTCACTACTGCACCATATTAAGTCTGGATGTTCTTGTGGAAGTCTTTAAAGTATGCAGACGTATCACCCTTATTTTTCATGAAATATAACTACCACGAGAAACATAATTAATAAAGCACTCAAAATATTGATAATCATTCATAAAACTTGTAGAACAATGTGTCCAAGCATCAGAATGAATCAAGTCAAAACTACAGAATGTTTATACCCAGAGCTGATATAAAAGCTCCAAGTAAGCTTTTCAAATTTACAAGCACACAAATAAGCCTTTTTTATTTGGCTTTTCATACTGAGAATGATACAACTAGCTCAGTAAACTAAAATAAGGATGTCCCATGTGTCTATGATGTAACAACAACACATCCTCTACACTCACAAATTCTTCTGCTCCACCACTTTCTACCATGAATGTCAGCTTTGTCCATCTTCTTCCGATCCAAGCACCGGAGTTCACTATGCCACATTCTAGTCCGAAGTGTCCGACCCATCTATTTCTCTTGGATGATTAGAATATAAATAAAAATAATTTAGTTGGATAATAGTGGCACTAATGGACAAAAAGTTCCCAGAAAAAGATGGAACATGCAAAATATTGAGCAAAGTCATATAATTGATAATTTTTACTGTACCCTTACCAACTACCGGCTGTGCTTTGCCATCAGCAGTTGGATGCTCTATGGTAATACTAGGAGAATATGAGAAAAAAAACTCTTTAGCAATAGCTGTCACATGTCGATATACAATCGAATCTACTTTCTATTCTGATGAATTATGGTGGAAACAGAGACAAGAGCATGTGTCTCACAAGTATCTTTGTTAGAGTGAGCATAAATGAGAATATTACCCTTCGATGATGACTGGTTGGAAGCATTTCTCCTCCATATCTCTTGCTTCTTTCTGTTTCCTCTTTGATAACTCCAGACACTTATGATCCTCATTGGTAAAAATTATACTTGTCTCTCTCTCCTCCGCTGCATTTAGATTTGCTCGGTAGTCTATTTTTCCACTTTTCTTCCACAACGACCATTATTACGACTACCACAATGTCCACGTCCACTTGTCTCTCTTTCTTTAAGTGGCCTAGGACTGGTCTTGCTTAGATACATGACTTCACCATAGCTACAACACTTGCGAGTCTCCTCCTAAACACCTAACATACATGAGCTCAAGAAAGCCAACCCTGATCGCACACAAAGAAGTTCACTTGGCTCAAAGTGTAGCTTCATGCGAATCTTTTTCTATATCATTACAGCAATGGCCTCGTCCAGTGAAATGATAGTCCCCTGAGTTAGGACTGATATCCTCTGATCAAAGACCAGGTTTAAATGGGTCAGAAATTGAATAGTCCTCATATGTGTAAAGATCTCCATTTCTTGCACTCTGGATTGCCACAGCTCGAGATCAGGGAAAAGTGATTAAGATCCGCCCACAACTGCTCCAAATTTGTGATGTATTCCTGAATCAATCTATTACCTTATACCACTGTTCCCATCTCACGCTGAATTTGAAACATTCTCATTTGTTTTCTGTTAAAGCATAAACCCTCTTCAGCTTTGCAAGAAGTTCCTCATCTTTTGAATGTCATCTACATATTAGACCATCAATAGAACCATCAAGTTGAGAAACTAGGTATAAAGTAAGATATGTGAGATTCTCCACTTATCTCATTCAACACCGTCACCCTCTGGCTCAGCTTTGACTCCCGTCAGATATCCCTCTAGTCACTTCCCTACTAGAGCGGCCTCGATCCAACACAATCAACTCAGATATGTGGTCGGTCCATCAAACTTCAAATCCACATGAGTGAGATTTAGCTTTATCTGCATCGGAACATGTGCTAAAGTAGTGACTCTTGTATAGATGCTAGCTCCCTCTATGAGTTAGATCAAATCCAATCCTACTGCACCATCTCCTCCTCACATCCTCAATCACACATCACACTTGAATTTCTTCCTTTTGCGGCAAACCACAGAAGCCCTCTGCTGCTTGAATCACTTGTGATATAGTTGGGAAAGCAACTCTAGGATAGCAACGTACATGGAATCCCACGATACATTCGCAATCAAAGCTTGCTGGGAAGGCGATGATGTGATCGATCGCACGAGCAACTTCGTGTCCGAACCCTGCAAGACAGTTACGATCAGAGCTTGCTGGGAAGACGATGACGTGACCGACCCATGTGATACAGTTGCGATTGGGGGAGGCGAAGATGTGCCTGCACTGCATTACTGGGAAGGCGAAGATGGTATCGACCCGCCGTGATCTGGGATGGTCGTGCGATTCAGTCGCGATCTGGGATGGTCGTGAGATACAATAGCGATCTGGGAAGGCAAAGACGCGAACGAACCCTACGATACTGTTAGGGCGACGACGGGATCGGCCAGTGCAATATAGTTGCGATCTTGGAAGGCAAAGATGTTGGCGGTTAGGTTAGGCTCTGATACCATAAAGAAAAGAATTGCTTAAAAACTTTTTTTGTACAACATGGCCTTCAAATAAACCCGTAGACTTGTTCAATATTCTCTTTTTACAAATATGTCCCTAAATATGGTCCAATTCTCAACAAAAGGGAGAGTGAATTTCTTTTTGAACTGTTCAACAAAGACTATGCAATGAATCGTGGTGTTTTTCCTACAAAATACACTCCCGCCAGCCTCTCCCCATCAGATGGTCATTTTGTTTGTTTTTTACCACTTTGGATGTCGTTGCGGATAAACAAGGAGCATTTCTAGTTACATTATTTCCTTATTATCCCATTTTCATTATTATCCTCAGATTTGAGGCATCTAACCTTTACATTGAAATAACAGAGTTGCCTGGCCTTTCAAAATGCACGCTCATATTCTTGAGTGGCTAAGGTAAAAAATTGTATGAATTCAAATGTTGCATATATTCATTTTTTCTTCTATTTAATCTCGCACAATCAGTTTCTAACTAATGTGCATATTTATAGCATGTACTGTTTATACTTATGATCTTGTTTTCTCTAATACTGTGTCAGATTAAGTAATGCCTTCATAAGTTTTGTTGGTGCAGGAGGCACAGGTCCCATCTTCTTCCATGCAGTCACAAATTGCTGAGTCACCTCTTGCAGGAGCATAACAAGATTCGCCTGCTTCAAATCCTGCTTGCACTGCAACATCAACAGAGGGAGGACCATGTAGCAATGTTGCAGTTCTGATTACAGAATCTTCAAATATAAATTCTTGATTGGCAGAAACATTAACTGTATCCCCTCACATGAGCTCACCAACTCAATGGGCTATCCATGGTACTGCAGGTGACTCATTACAATATCACGTTGCGGCAAAATTTGTTACTTCACATGTCTATGCTGTCCCTCCACCTTCTTTTTCTTACAGTGTGTTTCCTAGGGTGAGCTCTACCTCCTCAACAAACTTCATCTTCTCCTGTTAGTCTTGTTACTTGTGCTAATTTTTTTTAGGCTTTGTATTTTGCGCTTTAACGTTCTCAAACTGATTGGTTGGGTTTCATTTTTTGTGCGGGCTTTAAAATTAACTCCACAAATGTCTCCAGCTGCTCTACAACTGCCAGTCTGTCTTTTTCATACAATGTTGTTCCACTATCCATGCTAGCCCTGCCTCTGGTCAGCAGTTTCAACCCGCCGTTGTAATTCTCAAGTGCTTAATACTTTAATGTTTGTTTCATATGATACCTTTCTTTGGTTCAATATGGATGAAAATATGTGCTTTTGACGGAATCATCTATCTCAATTTTTTATATACATGTCTTGCCAGAAGGTGAATAATCAAAGTCCGCTGTTGATTGGAAATTCTGTCCTAACTTTGCCACCATTGGCTACTGTATACTTGCAGCCTGCAGTACGTCCCCATTCTATTTGCCCTAATGCATCCATTTCTGCAACCGTGCCACAGAATTTTCCACCATCCATTCAAATGTCAGTTCCCTCTCCCAAGGGCCAGCTATTGCCTTCAACAAGATTTTCTTTTGGTCAGGTTTCCAGGCCTACAACATTGTAGGCTTCTGTCAAGACCTTGCAATCCAGCACAGTATGTTTCTTTAATTTTTATGTGGTTTAAGTACTATTCTTTTTTCCTTATAAATCCATTGTTACTCATTTTCTCTTTTGACTAATTGTTCATCTTCCATTTCTATGTTTGCAGCGCACCTCTAATGCAATGCCTTTTGATACTGGCATAACTTCCGTATCAACTAGTTTAAATCCAAAATTGTCACGTGATATGCATACAAGTTCATCCATAAGCTCGACAATCTCTCCTGTTTCTAATATGTCAAGCATGTTGCCACCACTGATTGTTTGATAAATGGTCATCTTCTAATGGTTGGAACTTTTATGGACAATAATCTGCATAGAACACCTAATCCTGCTGCTGTTCAACCATCAAAGCTTGGGTCTTTGCCAGCAACGATGAGATCCGTTCAACATAATCAAGTTATTGCACATTCAAGTCAGTCTTCTATTACAAATCCAACTCCACAGAACGTACTTCAACAAATTTATCCACATTTACCACCAGTACCTGCCCAGATGCCACCTCCTCAAGCTCATTGGCTGCCTTCTGTCTTACCCTGTCACGTTATCCCACCACCCTCTGTTCTTCTCTTGATGGATGACCTCCTGATGTTTTCCCTGAGGTGAACTGTGATGAAGCACTTACCTCCACGCTGGATTCATCCTTTCCTGTAAGTAATACTGGAGCAAGATCATCACCTCTTGATGCTGGTATGCTACATTGCAATGAGATATTTGATTTTTGTTGTATATTATTTTTGTTAGTTTATTTTTTTCTGTTTCTTTGTATGCAGCATGTGAAAAGGAGACTAAGGGTGCGAACGAGGACGCTAAAAAAAAAAAAGGAATTAGAAGCTTGAACAGTGCACAGAACTGAGACACGTGTTTTATATTATTACAGTTCTATTTCAGGAGAATCTACTTATGAAGGGCCTTTCAAATTCAAAGGAGAGCTAATGCACTTTTCCTTTGTCACATGAAGAAATCGTGTCATTTTTGGTGAAATTGTTATTTTTATCATCCACATTGTATGTTACTCCTCTTTTCTTTATGCACCCAGAGAAGTCTGCACTTCAGATTATTCCAATATCGAGAATCGTGATATGTACATAATGCACTTATACTACTAATTCCGTTTGAGAAACTTATTCATATTTTTTTTAATTTTAAGATTTCCTTTCTTAGCTTTCATCACCGCTATGATTATAATTATAGTTATACCTATTTTTTTTATTATGGTTGTACCTAAATTTGACTGTGTGAAGTAATGCTGATTAGGTTAAGTTACTTCTTGTGCATTATAATCTTTTATTATTGCAAACACCTTGTAGACGTTAACCATAAAGTATCAATTATAGGTATGCATAATGAACAAGGAAAGAAAAAAATGATTGGGATCATAATTGGTCTAAAATGTTCTTTAAAAGCCTCAATTAGTGATTATTACTAAATTTATAGTTCTAGAGGTTGAAGTTCTTGATAAGAGCATTAAATGATTTCTTAAAATCAGGTAGAATGAAGTGCTTTAACATTTTTTCAACCTGCATATTCTCAGAAACTTCTTTTTGGTTTGCTCTTTTTGCTTATGGGTAAATTTTAATTGAATCCTATAGCTTTCTCTCTATTGTTAACATAGCATTTTTTTCTTTTGTTTGTAAGCAAAGGCAATTTTGGTGGACCAAATTTAAGCTTTGAGCCTAGCCAACTTGCAACGTTGTGTGGTTTTTGAATCTCTAAAAATTATGTTCTTAGGTTTATGTGTGCGTGCGTAGATATATATATATATCTGTGTGTGTATGCATATATTACTTTCTGTCTCTATTATGCAAGCATTATATAAAGAAATGAGAAAATTAATTCGTTCAAGTTATGTGATTTTAGCATTATGGATATCGGAAAGCTTTTTCAAGATGTGCATCGCAATGTCATTGTTTAAAGTTTGGCTTCATTACCATATGCAAGAAACTCTTTGTAGTGCCTTAGCAATGTAAATAGGTAATTCGGTCAATATAGATTTATTTTACTACTGTGTGTGTTAATATTTTAGTTACTTTTCCTTTACGGATTAAGGACGTTTGAAAACAACTTTAGGGAAGGTGTGGTATAAGGAAACTTCTAATTTGACTCGATATTATTTTTGGCCTTTACTACCTTGTTCTTCTGTGGCTTTGGTTAGATAGAGTATCAGAGATGGCTCTGGAGTGCCAATGCTTTTTAGTAGCCTCGCATTTTAATTGATTGTCTAATTGTAGTTTGATTATGTTAATTTAATATTCATTTGTGACGCTTGGTGTCCCATTTGGTGCTATGCCAGTGGATATGACCTTTTTTAAGAAAATTGAAATTTTATTAATATAAAAAAATGTAACACAAGTAGGCAATAGACCCCAACTAAACTCAAAATAAAACTTATGAGATCATACTACCATGTAAAATTAAAGAAATTGCAAGCAGAGATTACCACTGTGTAATTCCAAAAATAAAGCAAAGATAAGCCATGAAGATTATCTTCATGCAGCATTCTTTGTAGAGAAATCAGGTTCATAGAACTGTACTCTAGAGTCAACTGGATGGCTTTTCCAAATGAATTTCATAGAAGGTACTAAAAAATTCCACAAATGGCAAATATATCTGCAAAATATAAAATCCACTATCCATGCAAAATAATATGATGTTCTGTCTATGTAGTATTAATTCTCTAGAGCCAAAATAAATATTATAATTAACAAAGCACATGGTAAGTACCTGAAAACGATAGAAGCCATTAGTATAGCAAAATGACACTCTCCTCATAAAAGAATCATAATAACATTGATTATTTTGATATAACAAACTGGCTAATAACAACGAAACCATAAAAAATTGAACTACAAACGCAAAACCCAATGGGTGGTAGAATTATGAATAAAACCAAAGAGATCATTCTTCATAGTCGTATCCCAATCAAAGTTCCAGATATGTAACAGGATAAAAGTAACATTTATAATACTGACATGCCACCTAACAGTGATAAGATCGATTACAACAACAACAATAACAATAATAACAATACCTTAATCCCACTAAGTTGGGTCGGCTACATGAATCTGTTTTCTTCATTGCGTCTTTTTTAGTGTCATATTTTTATTTAATTCTAATAAATTAAGATCATTTTTTATACAAAAATCTCATGTCTTTCTAGGTCTACTTCTGTCTTTCCTAACATAAGTCGAATCTAAAACATCTACTCTCCTAATCAGATCATCAGATTGTCGACGTTTAATGTGAACAAACCATCTAAGGCGATTCTCATTAGCTTCACAGAGTTGCACTTTGCACTTCCCCATTAAAATTCCCCGACCCTAAAGTTTCTAACTCCATAATTGACCAAACCGTGTCCACATTTAATCAAACTCGTACAAGGAGCTAAAGAGACCTCAAATTAACTCTTGCGGGAGCTTTTTGTAGAATCAGGGCGATCATTCTCAACTAACCAAACGGGGGTATATTGCTTTGAAAAAGGAATACACCAAAAACTCAAAAATTCTACTCAGTTTTGGTCCTTTATGGAACAAACCATCAATTCATGTGCAATTAGCCATATAGATCTGTCGTTAGGACTAAATGATGGTTTTGGCTCGGTTGGATTTATGTTTGCTTCGCTAGATCGTCTGAATCAATCTAGAGTTTTTGGGCGACTTCAATTCTTTGTTCTCATAGGGACAATAAATCGATGCCATCTATTTCCATGTTTTAGAAACAATCGACAACATTAGATCACACGTGACCTTGTGATCATTTCAACGCACTGGATCACGGGCCAGCTCAGCACTGACGTTGAAAGCTCAGCCAACCGCAGAGCACTTCATGGCCTTTGGGAGATGCAGAGGATGATGGGGTAGCCAACACATCACACATTTAAACAGATAAATAAGGTATTTTCTTATTTAATTAAATCCTTAAAATTAAATGAAACTTATGAAAACCATAATTAATTAAAAAAAAATACGAGGAAAAATATTATGACCTCACTGCAATGAGGGGAACAATATGAAAATAAACCTTAAACAATTTAACTTATAATCTTTTATGAAAATAATTAAAACTAATAAATCATTTAAAAATAATTAAAAATTGAAATTAACACAATACAACAACAACAACAACAACAACAACAACAACAACAAAGCCTTAATCCCACTAAGTGGGGTCGGCTACATAATCCTTTTTCTCCATTGCGTCCTATTTAGTGTAAAATTTTCGTTTAATTCTAATAAGTTAAGATCATTATTTATGCAATAAGCCCAAGTTTTCCTAGGTCTACCTCTGCCTAGGAACACAATATTAATTAAAATTTAAAACAAATGAGGCCTCTGACCATTGGTTCTTCCACAATTTTCCGAAGGTCAAAGATCATTGTTTAATAAAAAAATTATAATTTTTCCTAAAATTGGTAATTAATTGAGAAATAAATATAAAAATTAAAATATAAAATAGATAATCACAAAATCACGTGGAAATTAAAGAGAATATTACAAACAATAATACTCTGAATTAAAATGACAATTTTAACCTTTGATAAAAAAAGTCTATAACTCAAGTGTAGGTATACTTTTAAAATTAAAATTTACACTTTAAGCCCCTTTGTCTCCAAAATTTAACTAACATAGAAAATTGGACTTTAAAAATTTAATAATGATTAAAAAAACTTGTAGAATGAAATGACAAAGTCGAACCATGAGTCAAACCATTAAAAGCAAAAAGGTAATTATTAAAAACTAAGAAACATTACTTTGCAAAACATTGACAACCTTAATTAACATAAATTATAAACAACTAATCAACCCAACATCTAAAACAAATCAAGAGTACTTGGTAGAGTCATTAAGTTGAATTAACCAAAATATAATTAACATTAAAAAAATTAAAATATTACAAATTTACACTGATGGTTAAATTGAGTATTGACATGAGTTAATTTTACATGATTTTACCTACTTGTTACTATTTTTTTATCATGATTTAATGCATGTGGAATGTTTTTTGTGCTATTTTGCAGGTTATAGGTGTCAAACATATAAAACAGAGTCAAAACTGGCAAAATAATTCAGTTTGGCATAGTCACGCCTGATTTGCGGGCATCCATGCCAGTTTCAAGTGTTGTCATGTGACTAGACTGCCAAAGCCCGTTTGGGAAGAAATGTTCGTGCCGATTTTTTTTGAATCTTTAAAAGAGGAAGGTAGGGCACAAATAGAAGCTCTCTTTCGGAGGAAGAGTGGCTTAAGAATGACTGGAGATTAGAAAGTGAGTGTTTTGGGAGAGTTTCTCCTTAGGATTCTCTTCCTCTCTTGGAATTGAGGTACTAAGGGATTTTCCTACCTTTTCCTTTATATTGTCTTATATATTCTGAGAGGTTCATTCTATGAGAGAGAAGTTTACTATTGTGGAAGAAGGAAAAAATTGTTTTGTAAGTTTTTATTTACAAGAATGATTTAATTGAAACTTTTTTTCAGGGTCATTTCTAACATGCATAGCTAAATTTTCTTTCGTGTCTCTGTGATTCATGCTATGTGGTTTTAATAGTTTTTTTGGATGATTTCTTTCCATATATCATTTTTTTTAAAGAATCAGGGCTTTTCTTGTTTTGTTAATAAAAAAGTTTCATTTACTCCAGATCTTATCAATTATGATGTTAAAATATTTTGTGATTTGCGACGCCTGTCCGTTGTACAGAAAAATGAAATGATAACCACAAAATCTGGATGACAATAGACATATTTTATCCCAGTTTTATAACCTAGAAAGGGACCAGAACAAATCTGTGGGATGTCACGGGGATTGAAGAAGCCTCAACCTCATGGATTCTAGCCTTCTTTTGAAGTAGACATGTGTATAAGGAGGACTTTCTATCCCTATTGGTAACTGTCAAGTACGAAAAAGTCTAGGACAACTAAAAACCACCACATCACGTAAATCAAAGAGGCACAAGGCTTACATACCTTGAAGAATCGTAAAAATTATCTATTGCTGTATTACTATCTTTTCCAACTTTGCTATCTTTTATTTTTTTCTTTTGCACAGGATTTTAGAAAAATATCTCTTATTTATGATCATGCTACACTAGGTTTAGAAGTGTAGTAAACTAGAGATTTACTCTCCAGAACAATTCTTCACACTTTTATCGTAGAATTGATAGGTGAAACTCTTGAATTGCATTACTCTTGGTACATATACTTCCGTGATACGGTCTATACTTTTCACCACAACTTTTTGTGCCATCAAGCATTTGAAACTTTAAAACTTAACTCATTGATAAAGCATGAAATAATTAAACTTAATAAAAATTCATAAACAACAAGATATGATAGGGTATACTTGTAATCCAAAATTACAACCCTTCCCGCATTTAAACTTCTAATTCAAACACCTAATAAATTAATACTTGTTAAACATGAACTCAAATGGCTATTAACTAAAATGCAACAAAATTTGATCAATTAAAAGTGAGTGGAGGTTTTTTCATAATTTCTCAAAAAATGCAAATACAAACTTAAATTTCACAAACGTAAAATTTAATAAGAACCAAATATTAAAATTCATGTGTTTAAAAATGAGAAGTCAAATAACAACCAAATATTACAATTCATGTGCTTAAAAATGTATGTGGGTACATTTGTAACTCTCCCTAAAATTATAAACATACCCTTCTTATTATCAACTTCAACAAATGAAATGACTAAAATTTAAAATTATTAATTAACTTTAAATTACTTATAAACAAATATTAAGTACAAAATAAACAACTTCCATATTGAGATGAAGCAGGTTTAACTCAAAATGACATTTACAAATATACCCCAAATAAATTAAAATCTTCATAACTTTTTCAAGAGAGCTCTAAATCAAACAAGATTTTCACTGATGAATCAAGTAAACAAAAAAGAACTTCGAGATAGAAAAATTAAATTAATTTAAATAACCAAATCTTTTAACTCAAATAAATAATCCGATAAAATCCATAATATCAATAAAATCGATAAATTACTAAAACTTAAAGTGAAACATGAAATAAAATTCACTAAATTTAAAATTAATTAAATAAACCCTCGATTTGTGAGGTATCCTTTGATGATGTAACTCACGATTGCTAACAATGAAATCTCTGATTATTCATAACTAAGTAAACCATAAACATTAAAGACCCTGGGAAGATGAAACCATAGGATCTTGACCAATGTCGTCTTAAAAATCATGTTAATCAAAAGAGAATCATAATAAAAATCAAACTAATCAAAAGATAATCATATTAAAAATCAAATTAATTAAAAGACAATCATATTAAAAATCAGATTAATTAAAAGACAATCCCATTAGAAATTAAATTAAAATCACAAAATTCTGAAAATCACAAATTGTTAAGATGTTACTAAACATCACAAATCTCTGGTTTCTGGTTTCGCCTCATATATCAGTAACATGTCTGTTTCTCATAAAAACCAGATTACCTTTCTTCCATTGGTATATCTTACTCATTTTTGTTTTGGATAAGTATAACCTACATTTCTTTGATTCTAGAACCGTTCATTTAAGCACCATTAAATGAATGGGTTCTTAAACAAGTCTCAAATCTTCCTAGGATCGGATCCAACTAAAATGAAAAACAAAAAAGTCAAATCAACCGTTCTTTGGTCTTAGGATTGTGTCCAACTTTGAATCAAATCTCCTTCCTTTGAGTTTGCTTGTTAATGACAAGTCAAACCTAAAACTCAATCATGTCAAAGTTCTACAAAATTTTATAATCCGAAATAAAAAATTCAAAATTTAAATTAAAGTGAAGGAAAATGAAATCAAAATCTAAAGTAATGGTAGTCTTCATAAATTCTCTGTTTAATAGATGGTTCTTAATGTACTTTGTCTTTTTGAAAATCTCCATGATCGAAATGAAATATCAATAATACCTCAATATTGTCAAATTTTAGAAAATGTCTTCTTCTACATTGATATTCTCATTCTTTGACAAGTTGAACCTGCTTGCAAGTAAGAGTGATTGAGGTTGAGGATCAACAATCAAGTTTGGAATCAATTTTGATGAAATTAAAGTAGTTCTTCGGAATGTTCCCTATACCATAAAAAAGTCATATGCCATAGAAGTCACAAAATCATCATTTGAGTTTAATCTAAGGTCAGCTCAAGAATTTTCTTAACTAAAGAGTGTTGAAAGAGAAGGTGCATGTTGCTTTCAAGCGTACCATCAAGTCGGTTATTGTCTATCCTAATATCACTACTACAACTGTAAAAGTTATCCTGTCATAGTCAAAGGGAAACTCAATTATAGAAGTTGAAGAAGAAGATTTTGTTTTGTTTCCATTTGTGTTTAAGATAGGGTCCTGTTAGAGGCATGTGCCTCTGACCAGCACGCAGAGAAGAAACAAGAGTTATGTTGTCCTAAAAGTTAAGAAAGATAGGATTGTGGAGGCAACCAATTGTGGAGGCAACCAAGAGTGAAGGAAAGATTATTGCTGACAAGATGATTTAACTACTCGAGTCCTCTCCCTTGTTAGGGGATAGTAGATTTCATATTTTGTCAGATTTCATTGTTGAGGAGGACGTTTGCAAGATCACATCTAGTTCGCCTTAACCATTCCACCGCACATAAACAATAATAAAAAGAATTCACCATTGATACTTAGTCCCAAGGAGGGATGTTCTATTGCCAAGATTCTACACAAGATGGGATACACCATCTCCCCCACATGAAGAAACAAATCCTGAAGAAAGAAAAACCATAACAGAGGCGCCTAGAGCTTGCAAAAAAGCCAACCAAGAAGGAGAAAGAGATGATTACACGAGTTCTTGCTAAGCTTCGTTTGGGAATCAGACCAGATGTTCATGTTGCCACTATTACCCATGATCTATCATCATCAAGTGTATCCACAAAGCTTTGCTGGGATCCAGGGTGCCTGCCATTACTAGTTCAACAAAACTACTAGTTTGTTTGCTCATCAAATCGAGACTAGGACGCCATTTAGTGCCCACACCATCCCTTAAAGATATTATATCCAAGGGAAAGATGTCACATAGTAGCATGAAATCGCTTGTGGCCATTCTATGTGATCGGGACTGTACTTATTCTAGACATGCTAACACTACAGCCAAGACACCCCATCTTGTGGTGCCACCGTCAAAGAGAACAATATGGGTACCTAAAGTCGCTAGACCATCACCATCTGTCAAGTCTGTCGATGCTGCAATGCTACAAGTCAAGTCTATTATTCTTGAGTGTGGTCTAGGGGATGCTACTTTCAAGAAACCATTAGATTTAAAGATCATCAAAGGGAAATCCATTGAAGAAACATTATGGAAGTTAAGATCTGACATCTAACAACATCAAAGGTCAGGGAAAGAAACTTCATCAGCAACGAAAAGGAAGACATTTTGGAATTCATGAAAGAAGATTTTTGAAATTCTCATGGTGGAGACCCGAACTTCTTTGTTCTTATGAGAAGCGCTGCAAACAATTGATAGAAAGGCCACTAAAGCTTTCTAAAGGGTCATTTGATAGAGGGATGAGAAGATTGATCGCATCAAGAAAAGACTGGAGGAGATAATAGTTGTTATGATAAGCACCGCCAGCCGAGATAAATTAACTAGAGGTTCTATAGATACTAGAAGACTGAAAGAACGCTACCATCGCCAGCGGGTATAGTCAACAGAAGAAAGAATCCATTCATTGCATGATTTTGGAAATGGACATTAAACAACTTTGGAGCAGCAATTCAAAGAAGCCTTGGCTAAATCCAAATGAGGAGTATCAATTATGAGGGAAGGCTTTACTCAAAAGAATTTTATGTCGTTCAACATCCAAAAAGTTTCATGCCACCACTCTTCAAGACGCTTGATGGAATTGTAAACCCTCATCAGCACATCGTGCATTTTAGAGCAAGTTTCTGCAATAGAGGGTGTAGTGACGCTCTTCTCTTTAGATAATTTGTAAGCAGTTTAGCTGGTTTGTATTTGATTAATATGTGAAACTTCCAAATGTGTCTGTCAATACATTCACAGAGTTGGAGTATCTCTTCGTCGAATGCTTTATTGGAGTGCAACACCACATTACCATAAGTGATCTACTGGTAGAGAGACAAAAACCAGGAGAAACTTTGTTGCATACATCATGCAATGAAGAAAACTTAGCATGAAGTGCAAGCCACAATTTAAGAGCAACACACAATAAGAATCCTCAAAATTATCCATGGATCGATAGCCTTCTTGCTCAAAGGATTCACAATCAAGACTTATTAGAAGCTGTTAAGCAACGTATGGAGCCTTCAAGAGGAAATTAAACATACTCCTTTTACTGAGAAGACGAATAAACCAAAGGTATTCAAAGCCTTTGATAAGAATACGAGGACTTTTTAACAATTGACAAAGGGAAACAACAATCACAAATTCAACCGGAACAACCCCTACAGCCACAATACCAGTAAAGTTTCCATCCTCCTCAAAAACAATAGTTTGTGCAGCCACAATACCAGTATAACAAAAAATCATCTCAACAAAGAGTATAATAGTCAGACAAAAGACAGCCTTAGATGATGACAGAGCGTCTGAATAAAGTCTATTCATTCAATATTGAGTCCATATGAAAAATATTTTGGAATCTATCAATGAAATCAGAGTTTAAGTTATCAGAGGCAAAGAAGCCAAAATAAATTGAAAGAAATGTCCATCCAAAGTTCTGCCCTTACTACAGGATGACCAGCCACATGATTGAAGATTGCTTTAGCTTCAAGAATTGGTTCGAACACAACTTCAAGCTAAGGAACAGTCATCCTATGAGAATACTTGAAAGAGCTTAAAAAGGTTCAGTCAATATGATCTCAGTTGATAACATTGTTCCTCTCAATCTATTCAATGAAGATGAAGACAAATGGAGCATGACATGGACTATGTCTTCCAAGAAAATTTTAATTAAAATTTAATCTTCTTTGAAACAAGCCACAACTGAATGTTTAAGACCTGTGAAGCTGGCATTATCAACTGCGATCGAGGATGATCCACATTGGCAAATAAAGATGAAGGAGATCGAGAAGACGAAGGCCGTAGACTTTAGTAGAGTAGGGGTCGTATTCCTACTAACAGACTATTCCTTCTATTTCTTCTATCCTTATTTTTTTCTTCTAGATTAGTTATCTCAGATTTAGGGAAGAAATCCCTCGATTCTCTCACTATATGATTTCCTTTCCATCCCTTCGGAGTTATTTAGTTCTAAGTGTCTTGATTTTAGTTAAATTTTTTCTATTCCTAACAACATCGTTCTAAAAAGAAATCATTATGATTTCAATCCTAATGGCAATTCTCAAATTATAGATGATCCCGATGGTTCCAACAACAGTGACGACAACAAATAAAAGACTAATGATAACAAAAACGATTCAAATAATGATGTTCCAGTTTTCTAATTTGAAGGGGCACCAATAACGATAATGTTAGTCTTTAGATGTTGAAGTGCCTTTGGAAGAACCCATCGAAGTATCTTTATAAAGTACTTTAGGTCCAATCTAAGAGAAAAGATAACCAAAGTTTATTTGCTGAGCAGAAGAGTTCTACCTCAAAGGATGGCTCCTAAAGTCAAAGGCAAACAAATGGTTATTCCCGAAGAACTAGTTCCATTGGTGCAAGACATATCAGTTCAGAAAAAACCCATGAAATTGTATTATACAGTGGAGTATAATATTTTAGGTCATCTTACAAAACTAACACCTAGTTTGAGCATTTACGATGTTCTGATCCTGTCAAAAGAGATGAGAGTCATTAGTAAAAGCCTTACTAGATTCTGAGATCTGTTTGACTCAGCTAGCTGACACTTCCTCAGAAAAGGTTTGTTTGTTAAAAGAATAGTCCAAGGTCACATTCACAGAAAAAATCTACTACTTGGTACAACCAATCACAACTGTCTGTTATACATCTCAGTAAACGTCAATAAATTCACACTTTCAAGGGTACTTGTTGATCCAGGCGCCTCCATCAACGTCATGAACTTAAGATGCTCTCATTTCTTAACATTAATACTCATAGGCTGACAGTGAATAAGATGATGCTGTGTGGCCTCAAACAACAAGGAGAAAGAGCCCTTGGTTTGATCACTCCGTTGCTAAAGATCAGTGATTTGGTGACAATTGCAAAGCTCTATATCATAGATTCATAGACTTTCTTAACACCCTCTGGGTTGACTGTGGATACACGAACACATAATGGTTCCTTCATCGTTGCATCAGTGCATCATGTATTATTACGAAGGTCAAGAATATTGCATCAAGAGGGATCTAAAATTATTTTCAATTTATAAAGTGAGAATCCACAAAGATGCTACTTACTACGCTCAACCGAAGATAACCATGTTCTCTAGAGAAGTCATGGAAAACGCAGAAGAAAATGATAAAAAGAAAGAAAATATTGAAAAAGAAGAAAAATAAATTAAAGATTAACATTTTATAGCTCAATAAGAAGTTGAAGATTCTTCCAGAATTCATATATGAGGTTGAGGTTAGGGATAAGCATGAAGAAGAAAAAACCAAATAGTTGAAAAGAAGAAAGCACCCGATGATCAACATCGACTTGGATTCAAGTTTTGAAGAGGAGAAAGAGAAATAAATGATGGAGTTAAGTCAGAAAGATTTGCAATGCAAAATCTATCTTGAAGATGAAGAAAAAGAAGAAGATAAATACAAGTCAATATATATAAATATTAACCAACATGTATAAGTTATGACTCTAGCCCCAATTTCTCAAAATAAAGTTGTGGGTTTGGTGGTTAAAGATGTGCATGGTGTGGATACAAAGCCGATTAAGTTCCATCACATATCTTCTCCTGTAGTTCTAAACCAATTGTGAAACTAGAGGAAGACAACTTTTTTAAAATTAATTAATCCTTATTCTCCTTGTGTTAAAAAAATTGATTAGTAAGGGCTTGTTTCAGAATAGTGGTCAAAGAATGAATTCCACATCTTTGAGAAATTATGGAATAAAAACAATACTATTTTAATTCAAAAGAAGGTTTAGAATTCGGTACAATTGGGTCTTTTAATGATATGAAATTTGCTTAGTTGTCACCGATGATACCAATAAAAAATGCATAGAAGCGTCAAATATTTCTGAATACCCTCAGATTTAAGACACACTGGCAGAGTTGGAGGAAGAAATCAAATCAACAGTTGATGAGCTAAAGGAAATTAACTTGGAAATGAAAGAAGAACCCAGAACAACATTCATTAGTTCACTACTGAACTAAAAAGAAACAAAAGAAATGATCAAACTACTGTCATAGTACAAAGATTATTTCGCTTGGAACTATGACGAAATGCTTGGACTAACTCCTGAAGTTGTAGTATGTAAGTTGAGATTAGACCAAACTGCAACTCTAGTAAAGCCATCTCCAAGGAGAATGTGTCTAGAGATCGAACAACAAGTTATAACTAAAGTCAAGAAGTTATTAGAAGCAGGTTTTGTACGTGAAGTGAAATACCCAACTTGATTATCCAACATGACACTGCTAAAAAATAAAAATGGTCTGATCTAAGTCTGTGTCGACTTCATAAATCTCAACATAGCATATATAAAAGCATAAAGTAGTATCTTATTAACCTTTGATACTTTATACCATGAATTTAAATGAATCCTTTGAAGCTCTGTTAGGATAGGTAAATGACGAGGATAAATAAAATATTCTCTATTATTTAAGTCATTGTCTAATGATGTGATGTGCGACCGGTGACTAGCAGTTATTTTAACCCTAAGCAACTGCGCTAAAAACTTGATGCAATTACTTGATATTGATATTAATATGTAGGTATGAACAGATTAATGAAGTTAACACACTCTTAATGATTGATGAAATTTATCAATTTTATATATACGGTCACAGGTAAATAAACCCAAGTATACGTATCGCTCAAGATATACGAAATTTCAGCGTAGCCCCTGCTATCGATCCCACAAGTGAAGCGTCTAAATTGATAATAGTAGTATCCAAAACACAATATTCAAATTATAAAATTGAAAGAATAAAGTATGAGTTTGAAAGTGTTTAAATGTTTTTAGCAGAACTAAATTTATCAGACTACTAAATTTACTTTAAAGTAAAGTTAACCTATTATAGACTAAATTTTATATTTATGTAACGAAAGTTCTAATTGGAGAAAGTATCTTCCCTCTACAATGAGTTTATAGTTAATGAAAGACTAAGATTGTTGGAATTTGTATTGTGCCAAATAGAAGTAATATTATTCTTTACCCTCAGACAAGTGTATAAATAACATTGGTTAATCATATGTTTAGTCCCTAAATCCTCTACATTGGCTAATCATGTAGAATTCTACACCCAACGAAGTATATTTCCCTATTTATTTGCATTCAACCCCATGAACGATAAATCCTTCATGGACTTGAATGTGATTCTCACTTTGTTGTAGAACTCTTAGCCCTTTCGGATCGTATGTTTCACAACAAATTTTAATATTTCAATTGGCCAGATCGAAAAGTAAATGAAGTGTGAAGTGTATAAATCATCACAAGTATTTAACATTTAAATAACATATCCAATCTATCTTTTCATTTTACCATATCTCATTGTAGGGGAAATACAAAAAAACTGTTCAGAATTTATGAGGAAGAGATGACAAAACATGGATTTTATATATAAAAGAAAGTTCATACAAACAACAGGAAATAAACACAACTTATCTGAAACTATTCCTCGAAGCAAATCCATTGAAATTCCTTTAAATCACTTCCTCTCCAACAATTCTAGAGAATAACACAAGACTTAACCACAAGACAAACTCTTACAAGACTCAATAGAACTTGACAAAAGACTCAAAGCTCACTAAGAATGAAAAAAAACTGGACTAATACTGAATAACAATTGGACAAAAGACACTTTTTTGGTCGTTTTTCCTCTTTAAAATAGTGTAGGAAGGAATTTCCCAAGGGGTGCCCCAAGAGACCCTTCAAAAAACGTCCAAATACATTGAATCCTTCTAAAAATCGTGCAATAAATGCTCTGGGCGTCGTCGGCGCCAGAGCCCGATTTAATTATGCTTTTCTCTGTAAAATGGCGATGTCAGCGCCCATCCTAGTGCCAGTTCAAAAATCTATTTTCTTATTTTGACTCTAAATTTTAACATTTTTGCTTACTTTTTAGCTTCTTTTTGCTCCAAGTGCCAAATATCATCATACCTGCAATAAAACATCAAAATACTTTCCTTTAAAGTGCAATATCACCAAAAATGAGTATAAAATATATATATAAAATCAAACATATTTTTGGTGCATCAAAATTCCCCAAACTTAATTGTTACTTGTCCTCAAGTAACTCTTTTACTACATAAAAGATACGACTATGATAGTAAACTAAACTGAGATTACTATAGATTTTGTTTTAAATAAATATGATAGAAGGACTTTTAAAAAAGTTTTTAGTGACTTAAAGTTAAACTTGTAGGTTTAAGAATATTTAAGTAATGAAGTCTAAGATTTTCAGTCTTCTATTCATTTCAAGAATAATTATGATTTGCCATATTAAGCATGCTTAGAAAAGTCATAAGGGAGAAGTTCATGAGAACCCTTTTAGTAAAGATGCTAACTCATAATTATAAATTCAGGAACTTAGATAAGTTCTTTCTTTTCATGTTGATTCAAGTGAAGCCAATATTTGATTAGGCATCTTTTCCAGCTCCTCACTTTTATTTTCTTTTTATTTCTTTTTTCTCTTTTTTCTTTTATATATGGATTGTTTTTCAATCATTTCTTTTTTTTCCTTTTTTTATATGTGAGGATTACTATATCTGGACCTTTAATGATTTTGAACTTCACTATTCTCTCTCTAAATTTAGAACTTATTACATTCCTTTATTTATAAATTTATATTAACTTTTTAATGATTCATCGAAGGGTCAAAATGTTTTCTTTTTTTTGTAAATTTCTAAGATTCTTAATATTCCAAAAATCCAATTTTTCTTTTCTTTAAATAGTAAACTATAGTCTAATACTCTACTAATTATCTTAACCCTTAAACTTTAGTATTAAAAACTTTTACTTAAGTTTTCTAACATATTTAAATAAAATCAAAAGTATAGCCATCTACAGTTAAGCTTTAATACTAAAAGTCATGTTAAAATTATTTTTAAAATTATATAGTTATTGAGGACAAATAAAGTTTACTTTTTTCTTCCTCCAAACTTAAATTTTTCAATATATAACACATTAGAATATAAAATGCAGGGAGAAATGACAAAATCACTAACAATTTGTACCTGATTTTTGACTTCATCAATTCTTTCTTTTTATGATATGTAGGTATTGATTAATAATGTACACTAACAGGTATATAATAGTGAAGATAATTTGCTAAACATTTTACATGAGAGATTTGCAGGATAAAGAGTATTCAAATTATAAACTTTAAACAATCAACATTAATCATTAAAACAATAAACAATTTACATCTAAGTTTTATCAGGAAGTTTTAAAAACAAACATTTCAATCCTTTAAATAGAGTTACATCTAAATTTAACAAAGTTCAACTACAATAATGCAACATACAACATTAAATAACAAAGCAAACAAATAATCAACAATGAAATACAACAAATCTAAAAATCATCAGTCCTATCCTCGTCTTCTTCATCTTTTTCTTCTGCCTCCGTTTCAATATCCAATCCTTGCTTTTGATATGGTGTAAAGATGGGGTGAGTAGGGAATTGCCCTGAATGATCACCCTTCATATATCTTACCAATCTCTGCGAGCTATATGCATAATTGGGTATTATGCAAGTGTAAGTCCCATATAATAAAATGACATAATTAAACACTTAATTAACATCGTCACCGAAACGCAGCAACACAGTAGGATAGTTAGGAAGTCATTGAGGCTTCCTCAAATCTGTGATGTTCCCTACCTTTTGCTTCCTTTGGACTCCTGAAAAATAAGTGTTCCATATTAAGTCATTCCCACTTGATTTTTCTTGTCCTACCGTGAAAACATAAATCTTGAAATTCTTGAAGATTAGTATCTCCGATCATTATCGAGAGTTTTCCCAAGTGACTTCGGTTATTTGGGATATAATTAACTATAGGGGCTTGCCCATGTATGGAACTTGGAACCCAGGTAAAATAAACCCTACCTAGTCTTTCTATTAGGTAGGGAAACTTGTCGGTCACACATAAAGGTTCACAAACCAAACGGATGTCACGTGGGTCTACCGTCATAGGATACATTAGTCCTTCGAGAAGGTGTATCATTTGTGGCATCGGGCACGATTATGCAAACTACTGGACAAATGAGATCCAGGCGGTCTCATTTTTAAAAATAAAAACACTACTTTCAAAACTAGTTTTTAAAAAAAAATAAACCTTTTATATATAACTAAATCATTAATTTTATATCTTTCAAAACTGCAGCCAACAAATTCTGACGACTCCGCTGGGGACTAGTTCCTCTCTCCATTCTGATAGGAAGGTTTTGTCTTCATACATCGGAAGCGTGTCTATGTTCCTCATGGGCTAGACTACCATTCTTTTGTTGGCATGCCTTGCTCATTTCTTTCTTAGGCGGGCGTAGTCAACTCCTTTGGATTCTGGAGCCGTTTGTTTAAACATCCTTAAACAGAAGGGTTCTAGGATCTCTAGGGTTTAGTGTGGGTTGGACCCCCAACGGATGTGGTAGGTTGCGAGCGATTTTTCAAAGCAAGTTCGATGTGAAGTCACTCCGAATTTCAGACCAAGTCCTATACTTCATTTTATTTTAAGTTTGACTCGTCACAGATAAGTCAAGTTGAAACTTCATTCTCACAAGTCCTCATTTAAATTATAAGCGAAATGAAAGATTGTGAATAACAAAATGTGAAACGAAATGCCCAGTTCATAAGACAATTTATTTTTTTGCTAATTTTAGTACTTGTACTAGACTTACAAGGCATAGGCCGTTAACTGACGCTCAGAAATTTTCGAATGACAGAGACAATGTCGTCACCCAAACTGATCTTTTCGCTCTCCAATTGCCTTGACCTCCCTCGAGACAAGGTCGCTCTTTACCAAGGCTCAAAGATCAAGTTTGGAACTGGCTTCGATGATGTCAATGTCATACTTGGAAAAGCAGCCTACTCTTTCATGAAGTCTGCACCGATGGAGGTGGCTGAACCTCTTGCTGAATACAATCTGAATTGTAAGTTTGACTTCCCTCCGCTAGATTTAGGTTGAGAAGGTTCCCGCCAGGACTGTCAACCCCATAAAAGAGAAGATTGCCACCACCAATGTTACTAAATCCACTGCTACTGCACCAGTTGCCCCACCGCTGTCTAAGGGGAAGGAAGTTCTATACGAAAACAACCTAGCTGATACCCTTGTCCCACCATCGTCTGTGTTTGAGATTGGGTCCAGTTCGAAGCCCGTGCCAGTGACTCGATCACAAAGGAGGAACCGTAATCGGCGGGAGTTAAAGGATAAGAAAGCACAAGCTGCAAAGCTAGCTCTCATGGATACAGCTCCTCTTCTGGAGGGGATAGGGCCTTCTGAGACCTCACCTCTTCTTAGAGGTAATAGGTTTCACCCGTTGACCGTCACTCTCGAAGAAGGAAGCGTTCATGAGATTGTTGCTACATTACTGTCACCGTCTCACCATCAGAATGAAAAGAGGAAGAGGCCCACACCCTTTACTGAAACCCGCTTAGTTTTCGAAAGACTGGCTCGGAAAGAGCACTACTCCGTTGCTGAGCTAATAAGAAGGATGGGGTGCACTATTTCACCTCGAGTCCGAGCCAAGATTTTGAAGAGCGATGAACCTGCCAGCCAGTTTCAGGAAACGCCGCCACCCCGCATTTCTCCTAAACTTCATCTTGGAGACCACATGGACACAGTTGCTGCCGTTACAGATGCTGCTTTTGTTTTCTCAGGATCTACAGAGTGCAAATCAGTCAAGTCTTGTCTGGGTCCAAGAGTACCGCCTGTCGCTGCCTATAAAAAACCCCCAAAGATGAATAGTGGCAAGAGACAATCCAATGCTATATCTGGTCCTCGAACTAAGGACCTCACTTCTGCCCGACCAGCTGATGCTACTAGTGGGAGATCCCAACGTGAAGCCTCAGCATCAAAAGAGAAGTAGCGAAGACTTAGGGTCACCGGACCGATATTGCCAGAAGATTCAGTAAACCACCACTTCAAGATGGATTCTAAGTCCGAAACCCCAACTGTCACGAGCCCACCAGGACTTGACACAGTGATAAATGCTTGCCAGGAATCTTCGATGGATCTTAAGAGGACAAGAGGAAGATCTATTGAGGATGCATTGGAAAAGCTCAGAGCTGATATTATATAATTGTTAAAAGAACAAAGAAAGAATGACGATAACGAAGATCATGAAATGATCGATTACATGGACGAACAGTTTGCAGAAATCCTCGTTATCGAGACCAGAGCCTCATCATCACTGCGTGATGCTCCATCACCCGCTGAGGAGAACACCGCTGATGAGTGGCGACAGACTGTTCAACAAAGAGATGAACAAATCAGACAAATGGAAAAGAGAATGGAGGAAATGATGGCCGTCATGGCCGCATTACGAAACGAGCCTCGATCACCTGTGGATAGCATCTTCGAGAGCGGACTGCACTCGAAGTTGTTCACATCCCCGACGAAAGGAGAGATTTTGCTCATACCAGCAGAGATGAACAAGCAAAGAAAGATTCAGCTCAAAACACGATGCCAGAAAAGGATATCAGGCAGATGATTGAAGAGCAGGTGAGAGAAGCCTTAGCCCAGTCCAAGGGAGGAGCATTGGTTTTGAAGGGGAGACCATATCTAGAAGAGTTTGATACTGTACAATACCCAAAGAGCTTCGTACCACTACTGTTCAAGGTATTTGATGGAACGGGCAACCCTAGGCAGCATGTTGCACACTTCCGGGCAAGCTGCTGCAACGCGGGGGGTAGTGACGCACTACTGTTCCGTCAGTTTGTGAGCAGCCTCTCAGGAGTCACTTTCGATTGTTACGCGGAACTTCCTAATGGTTCAATAAAGACATTCGCAGAATTAGAAAGCCTGTTTGTTAAAAGTTTTGCTGGGGATCAGAATCACATCACTATAGGTGATCTTGTGGTGGAGAAATAGAAATCAAATGAAACTTTGTTGGGCTATATTCTGCGATGGAGAAACCTTAGTATGAAATGCGAGCCACCTCTCCAAGAACAGCACACGATCGAAATTCTTCTGAAAAGCATCCATGGTCTAGTGGCTCTTATGCTAAAAGGGTTCACAATTAAGACATTCAAAAAGTTACTTGCCAAGGCCGGGAGTCTGCAGGAAGAAGCCAAGCAGCTTGGATTTCTAGAGAAAACTGAAAAAGCCAAGGCCAACAAAAACATTTGAAAAGAGGTCAGGAACAGTGGCAACAGTCGATAAAGGAAAACAACAAATACAGATTCAAGTCGAGAAGCCTCAACAAACCTATCAACCTCCACAACAATACGGGCAACAGTCATTCCAGCAGCGGTCGTACCAGGGTAATGGAAGACAAGGTCCGTCTATGGCTGAGCAGGTGAACAGAACATACTCTTTCAAGAATGAGGCAATAGGAAAGATGTTCCAGAATTTAGTCAAGAAGCCTGAGTTCATGATACCAAAACCAAGGAGACCGGAGGAAGTGGACAAGAAAGACCAACCCAAATATTGCCCATGCCACTGATTGCTTGGGCATACCATAGAGGGTTGCTTCGTCTTCAAAGAATGGCTTGAGAAGAATTTCAAGAATGGGAACATAACGATCCCGAATAAATATTTGAAAGAACCTGAACAAGGTTCCGGCAATGTAATTTCGGTCGATCCGATTGTTCCAGCTGGCTCCTACACAACAGATGATGATTGGAATGCAGTTTGGAACGACATTCCCGAAAAGGTACTGGATCAGAGTTCAGAGCCTGCCGAGCCAACACTATCAACTACGACAGATAAGCTACGTCAGCGAGAAATAAGAAAGAAGATTGTCAAAGAAGTAGGGTTTGATGAACCGAGGAGAGTGAGGTCTGCTCACCCTAGACTTGTTACGGATTTGGGGAAGAAATCCCTCAAACCGCTTACCTTGTATGATTATTTCTTTGTCCCTCGGGAACTTATAATGCAAAGAATTTCTATTTTGGCTATGTTTTGACTATTCTGACAATGACTTGACCAATAATAACCAACCTAATTCGATTTTCAATCCCGATGACAATTATCAAATCTTACGAAATTCCCTCCAATCCCTTAATATAGAAACAAATGTCGATTACACGGGCTACGATAGCTCGGAGAATGAACAGGTTGTCCTAGAGTTTCACGGGCTCCAATTGCAATTGACTTAGAATCCTCGGATTCAGAGTCAATTTCCAAAGGATTAACTACAATGCCAAAAGAGACATCTCACGGTCTGACTCGAAAGGTGGAAGAAATAACGGAGGTATATTTGAGAAGAGGAAAAGTGTTACCCCCAACAATGGGTCCTGCGGTAACGAAAAAATAGATGCCTACCCATGAAGAGCCGGCTCCACCAATGGAAGAAACACATGTCCGGGAGATACCGGGGGCTCAAATAGCAAAGTGGATAATAACGTATTAGCCCATCTTTGGAAGTTGCCAATCAAACTAAGCATCTACGACGCCTTGATCCTGTCAAAGAAAATGAGGGAAGCCTTGACCAAAGCCTTACTCGATCCAGAAATTTGCTTAACTCAATTGGCTAGCATATCCGTAGACGAGGTTTGGTCGTTAAAAGAACAATCTGGGGTAACATTTACAGACGAAGACTTACTACTTGGCACCGCAGACCATAATCGTCATCTTTACATTTATGTCAACATCGATAGATTCCTGCTCTCCAGAGTGTTAGTGGATCCAGGAGCATCAATCAATGTGATGAATCTACGGACATTAGCATATTTGGATATTGACACCACAACTAACATTCGATAAGACGATGCTAAGAGGATTCAACCAGAAAGGAGAAAAAGCCCTGAGATCCATAACACTATCGATGAAGATCGACAATTTAGTAAGAATCACAAAATTCCATATTATCGATTCAGAAACTTCATTCAATAACCTACTGGGTCGACCGTTGATTCATGAATACAAGATTGTCCCATCATCTCTGCACCAATGTATAAAATATTATGAAAATAGACAATAACACTGCATAAGGGGAGATCTACAACCATTTTCAATACATGAAATCAGCATTCACGGAGATGTCGCGTATTATGCTCCTACAAAGAAAACAGTTTTTTCCAGAGACACCGCACCAAGCAAAATTGAAATCTCAAAAGGATTATAAGAATGCGATCATCTAACTTCGGTTCGACAATCTCCCACCGCTCCTCTACAACAAGATGGTGGGAGCTCTTTTAGCTCTCGCATCTGAGGTTGAGGCCTAGGACAAGGGCGAGGAAGAGCTAACAATATTGTTGAACAGAGGAATCCAATTATCAATTGACTTGGAAGAGAGCTCTGAGGAAGAAAATATTGGGAATGATGCAGTGACAATTAATCAAAAGAAACCTCAGTTCGAAATCTCTTTAGAAAATAAAGAAATAAATGAATATGAGTCAATGTATGAGAAAATTAACCACTATGTACTAGCCATGACCTTGACCCCCATCCATTCTCACAAAATTGAGGGTTTAGAGGTTAAGGAAGTACAAAAACCAATTAAATTTATCACGGTTCTTCCTCTTCTAGTCCCCAAATCAATGTAAGACTAGAGGAGGACACTTCTAATAAATTAATGGAATTACATGTTGAATGGTACTCTGCGTGTGTTCAAAAATTGATTCAACAGGGATTTGTACCTAGTCAACTATCGAAAGACAGACTACACCTTTTCGAGGAACAATGGAACAATAAAAATTGAACTCGCAACTCAAAAAAGGGTATTGGATTTGGCACAGTAGGGTCAGTCGATGATACGAAATTTTGAATGGTTGTTACTGATGAGTCAGAAGGGGATTGCTTCGCGGTTGATGATGGTTCCGAAGACTCCCCGATAGAGGACGCTCCACTGGAATTTGAAGAAGAGATAAAGTCAGGGGACTGAAGATGAGCCGAGGCCTACTTCGATAAGTTCGCTACTCAGTGACGAAGAATCTACAAATTTGATCAAACTTCTGTTAGAATTCAGAGATTGCTTCGCTTGGAGCTACGAAGAGATGCCTGGTTTGGCTCCAGAAGTTGCAGTCCATATACTTGGGGTAGATTAGAGTATGACCCCAGTAAAGCAAGCTCCTAGAAGGATGCACCTCGAGATAGAGCAACAGGTCACTGCAGAAATCAAGAAGCTAATAGAGGCCAACTTTGTTAGAGAAGAGCACTATCCGACATGGTTGGTTAATGTGGTGCCGGTCAAGAAGAAGAATGGACAGATACAAGTCTGCATCGACTTCAGAGACTTAAACAAAGTGTGCCCTAAGGATGAGTTCCCATTACCAATCACAGAATTGATGGTGGATATCGCATCATTACATGAAATCTTCTCATTTTTGGATGGATCATCCGGGTACAATCAGCTTAAAATGGCACAAGAAGATGCAACACTTACGACTTTCAGAACGCTAATTGTGATATACTGTTACACAGTAATGCCGTTTGGACTAAAGAATGCTGGAGCAACATACCAATGAGCCATGACAAGAATCTTCGACGACCTCATCCACAACCAGGTTGAATGCTACGTAGATGATTTGGTCATCAAAAGCAAGCAACGGGAAAACCACCTGTTTGATTTGAGAATTGTATTCGAACGGTTGAGGCAATTTAATCTTAAAATGAATCCCTTAAAGTGCACATTCGGTGTTACCTCCGGGAAATTTTTGGGATTTATTGTCCATCACCGCGGAATTGAAATCGATCCAAAAAAGATTAAAGCCATCTTGGAAATGCCGCCCCCCAAGACATTGAAACAAGTACGATCTTTTTCAGGGGAGATTGGCGTATCTAAGACGCTTTATATCTAATCTGTCAGGATGATGTCAGCCATTTTCAGCATTGATTAAAAAGGACGCCAAGTTCACTTGGGACGAGAAATGTCAACAGGCCTTTGAGAGCATTAAGCAGTACCTAATGTCACCTCATGTACTAGCGACCCCAATTTTAGGTAGACCATTAATACTTTATACCACGGCTTTGGACGATTTCCTCGGGGCTCTACTGCCCAGGTCAACGATGAGGGTAAAGAAAATGTTCTCTATTACCTTAGTCATCGTCTAGTTTCGGCGGAAGTAAAGTATCCGTCCATTGAGAAGCATTGCTTGGCGTTAATTTTTGCCGTTCAAAAGCTACGACACTACATGCTTTCTCATAAGGTTAACCTTATTTCAAAGTTTAATCCGCTACAGTAACTGATGACTCAACCAACACTATCTGGAAGATTAACAAGATGGTCGATGATATTGCTACAATTCGACATAACGTTTGTACATCTTCGCGCCATTAAAGGACAAGTATTAACAGATTTTCTCGCATGACACCCGCTACCGGTCGAGTCTCCTCTCAACGACGACTTGCCAGACGAACAGATAATGAACCTGGAAATCCCCAGCACCTGACGCTAGGAGATGTACTTTGATGGAGCTTCATCAGCAAGGAAAGACAAAGAGTCGCAGTCGGTAGTGCCCGACAGAGCGGGGATTGGACTAATATTTATCACACCGGATCGTGGAATGTTAAGGTTTTCCTACCATTTAACAGAGCCATGTACAAACAACGAGGAAAAATACGAAGCACTAATTACAGGGTTACAGTTGGCAACATCAATGGACATAACAAACATCGATATATACGGTGATTCACAACTCATAATTCAGCAAGTAGGTGGACGGTACAAGATCCTTAAACCTAAATTGGAACAGTACCACCGCTACACAATGAAGTTACTGGAACATATTCATAATGTGGCGTTGTACAGAATTCTCCGAGGAGAGAATTCCCTTGTAGACGCTTTGGTCAAGCTCGCTAAAGAATTTGCGTGCCAACAAGCAGACTTCATCGACATAACAGTTCAAGGTCTCCAGGCCCTATCCCAAATTGACATGGATACTCTTCATAAACAGGGAAAGGAAGAAACACTAATAGCAATCACCGAGTTTGCAGACGATTGGCGTCAGCCGTTCATAGACTATTTGAAAATAGGGAAACTGCCCGACGATAAGTCAACAATGCATCAAATACAAAAGAGAGCCTTATCATACGCTATGATAGACAATGCCTTGTATCGAAGATCGCTCGACCAAATGTGGCTACAGTGTTTGAGTCAGGCAGAAACACAGAATATTGTCAAAGAAGTACATGCAGAATTTTGTGGTGCCCACCAGTCAGGTTCGAAAATGAAGATGAAAATCAAGAGAATGAGATACTACTGGCCAGCAATGATGACAGATTGTATGGAAACAACTAAGAAATGTCACCAATGCCAAGTACACGAAGTGGTCTTGCATCAACCCCTGAATGTGCTACATCTGACAGTCGCGTTGTGGCCATTCGAGTGTTGGGGCACAGATATAGTGGGTCCAATAGACCCTATGTTTTCGAAAGGCCACAGGTTCATCCTCGCAGCAATAGACTATTTCTCAAAATGGGCAGAATCAGTGCCATTAAGAGAGGTCAAAGCACATCATGTTCTACAGTTTTTCAAAGATCAGATCGTATATAGCTTCGGTGTCCCACACAGAATCATTTCGGACAACGGTCCAGCTTTCAAAAGCACCAAAATTAACAATTTCATTGGATGGCACGACATAGACTGGAGATATTCTTCAATTTACTACCCTAGAGCAAACGGCCTGGCAGAGGCTTTTAATAAGACGCTCATGCAAATCTTGAAAAAGACACTCGATGACAACAAAAGAGGATGGCATGAGCAGTTACTAGAAGCCCTGTGGGCATACAGAACAACGTTCAGAACTCCTACACAGTCCACACCATATGCTCTCGTATATGGATCTGAGGCAGTGCTTCCCTTGGAAATACAGCTCCCGTCCCTCAGGATAGCAGTGGCAAATAAGATAACAACCGAGGAAAATGCTAAGCTCCGACTCGAAGAACTGGAGAATCTCGAAGGGAAAAGAATGTTAGAACAAAAAAATCTGGAGTTATACCAAGTAAAGATGATGCAAGCCCACGAGAAACTGGTCTGCCCAAGGACTTTTAAAGCCGACGATTTGGTTCTCGTACTTAGACGACCTATTCTTGCACACTGCAGGATAGGAAGTAAATTCGAACCAGCTTGGGAGGGACTGTATGTGGTTGTAAAGGTTTACTCCGGAGGATCCTACTAGTTGGTAGATTGTCAGGGCGACAGGCCTATGCCTCCAATAAATGAACGATATTTAAATAAATATTACACATCTTGATGTTTCAAAGATCGAACATTGTTCTTAGAAGCACGAATGTGATAGTTGTCTATGACTGGGTCCCATAATAAATTTTACAATAAAAAAAAACGATGTCAACAAAACTAAGTTTAATAACTTAAGACAATCTTCTGAACCATACAGAACAACAATGTCAAATCAAATCAAAACATTTCAATTTTGGATCCATGTTCCAATTTCTGACCTGGTTAGGTTGAGCCTCCTCGACCCATCACTAGTGTCAGCTCCCTCGGCACAAAGTCTTCTTCCATAGAGACACTGAGTCCTGCACTCGCATTGGTTCTCATGGAGTTTCCATGAAACTCTTAATCTACACCCTCTGCCGGCAAGGGTCCGACGGTTCTAATCCACAGAACCGCACTATCCATCGTCAGACAGACCATAATCATTATAAGTTTGCACAAATTCTCACGATTCCACAATTTTTCACTTTCTATCCATAAATGTCTTACACTATGGATATTTCTTTTTCTTGATCAGTCCTTGAGTTGGAAATCAGTCCCTGTGCATTCCCACTCATCCTGATCATTTCACCACTTAGGTTGGATTTTAGTCCTAGTGCATTCCTTCATAATGTGATAGGCATCTTCGCTACCTATAGGGTTGGATATCAGTCCCAGCGCATTCCTCCCCGATGTAGTAGACATCTTCTCCTGATCAGTTTATGAGTTGGAAGTCAGTCTCAGTGCATTCCCTCATCCTGATCCTTTTGTCACCGCTTAGGTTGGATATTAGTCCTAGTGCATTCCTTCCTATCGTGATAGACATTTTCGCTACTTATAGGGTTGGAAATTAGTCTCAGCGCCCTCCTCCCCGAAATAGCAGACATCTTCTCCTGATCAGTCTATGAGTTGGAAGTTAGTCCCAGTGCATTCCCTCATCCTGATCATTTCGTCACCGCTTAGGTTGGATGTTAGTCCCACTGCATTCCTTCCTATCGTGATAAACATTTTCGCTACTTCTAGGGTTGGAAATTAGTCCAAACGCCTTCCTCCCCGAAATAGTGGACATCTTCTCCTGATCAGTCTATGAGTTGGAAGTCAGTCCCAGTGCATTCCCTCATTCTGATCATTTCGTCACCGCTTAGGTTGGATGTTAGTCCTCGTGCATTCCTTCCTATCTTGATAGGCATTTTCGCTACTTCTAGGGTTGGAAATTAGTCCCATCGCCTTCCTCTCCGGAATAACAGACATCTCCTGATCAGTTTAGGAGTTGGAAGTCAGTCCCAGTGCACTCCCTCATCCTGATCATTTCGTCACCGCTTAGGTTGGATGTTAGTCCCAGTGCATTCCTTCCTATCGTAATAGGCATTTTCGCTACTTCTAGGGTTTGAAATTAGCTCCAGTGCCTTCCTCCCCGGAAAAATAGACATCTTCAATTCTTGAGTTGGATGTTAGTCCCAGTGCATTTCCACTCATTCTGATCATTTCGTTACCACTTAGGTTGGATGTCAGTCTCAGTGCATTCCTTCATAATGTGATAGGCATCTTCGCCACATGTAAGGTTGGATATCAGTCCTAGCGCCTTCCTCCCTGATGTAGCAGACATCTTCAGTTCTTGAGTTGGATGTTAGTCCCAGTGCATTCCCACTCATCCTGATCATTTCATCACCGCTTAGGTTGGATGTTAGTCCCAGTGCATTCCCTCCTAACGTGATAGGCATTTTTGCTATTTCTAAGGTTGGAAATTAGTCCCAGCGCCTTCCTCCCCGGAATAGCAGACACCTTCTCCTGATCAGTCTATGAGTTGGAAGTCAGTCCCAGTGCGTTCCTACTCATCCTGATCATTTCGTCACCGCTTAAATTGGATGTTAGTCCCAGTGCATTCCTACCTATCGTGATAGACATTTTCGCTACTTCTAGGGTTAGAAATCAGTCTCAGCGCCTTCCTCCCTGACGTAGTAGACGTTCCTCAATCAGCTTTCGAGTTGGATATGAATTCCCCGACATTCCTGCTCGATCTGATTAATGCATACAAAGGTTTACACATTCTCCATCAATTCTAAAAAATCACACAATCTATAAACTCCCATAAATGTCCCACAACTCGCACAAACTTTGCAAATCTTCCACAATTCAAAGAGGAATCGAATTTTGATTCCTTCGCTACCCCTTTTGGGTTGGATATAAGTCTCAGTGCTTTCCTCCCCAGCGTAGCAGACATTTCAACTACCCCTTGGGTTGGATATAAGTCCCAGTGCTTTCCTCTCCAGCATAGCAAACATTTCTCGATCAACTCTCAGGTTGGATGTGCACCCTTGTGCTTTCCTGCGCACTCTGATCTACTATTTTCCACAAATACTCCACAAATTTTCACAGCATCTTTTCCAATACCTTCGCTACCGCTAGGGCTGGATATGAGACCCCGTGCTTTCCGCACCACTGTAGTAGACATTCCTTCGACACTCACTTGGGTTGGATATGAATCCCTGTGTCTTCCTTTCCAATACGACAATTATTTTTGCCATTGGCACTCAGGCTGGATGTGCACCCTTGTGCTTTCTTGCATGACATGACCTTCAAATCCACTAAAATCAAAACGAACCAAATCGACATTTGAATCTTGAAAGCTCGAACTCTCAATCACAATCTGAAAGTGCGCCTGCTAATCCTCAGCGGATACTCTTAAATTCTTCATTTAAAGCTTCTCTTGAGCTGGGATTTCCCGAGTGGGAACCTCAACCAAAATTCAATTGTCAAATCCTGTTCGACGTTTGGTCTGTTCTAAGTAAATCCACTTAACCAGACTCTTTGGGTTTGTTGATCGCTTCGGTCAACACTAATAAACGCGGTGTGCATGTCTCGCACACCAAACCTATTGGGGGTCCATTTGTTGACCTCATTTCTGGATGAGATTTTTATTTCTTTCTAGTGCCTAGGGTCTAGCTTTAGACTTCCCCCTTCTCTCTTAGAGGACTAGAATTGAGACCCACATTGCTTAGAAAATTAGAGCCACTTCTTTACTCCTTTGAATCTCACACAGACGATCCCAAATCCTCGGCATTTTGCTGAGTTGATTAGGACCGATATGTGAAATTCAAAGTTGAGTTCCTACATGAATAGGAACAGCCCCTAGGGAAACCTTCAGTACCTCACGCGCTCGCGGACACCACATTTCGCACATTGACCGAACCACACACAAATTTGACTTGAGTTGGGTCGACCGTCGACAAATTCATTCAGACGACCCCAAATGACAAAACAGACCACACGGATGCATTCGAGACGTCGACTTTAGCTAGGAATGACACTCATATTGCTATGGCTTTGCGCGCGAGCAGTTGACACGAAAATCGATTCACATTTTTTAAAATTTGCGGAACGCATGTCCAGGCTTGACCCAGGCTCAATTCAGGTTCGAGCAGAGTTGAATTTTGGCTAATCACATTAGCTCTCATGATTTCAAATTTCAAATTTCAAATGTGAAATAAATCACTTAATCCAATCTTAAGTGCATATAATTAAAATTCCAATCAAATCTCTACATAATTGGAAGGCATTTATTTCCCCGCCAAACCCAGTGTAATGGGTCTTTGGGAATTTGAGGGATACAAATCCCCCCACCTCCTCCTTCCAGAAGGATTTTCGAGATAACCCATGCTTCTCTCTCCCGCTCGCGAGATCCCTCCTCTGCTCGACCCGCTCCCTCTCCCTCACGCAGAAACCCTCGCTCAACTTGTCTCTCTCAGACGCTGAACCGAAGCCTGCTCCTCTGTTCGAACGCTCGCCGCCCCCCTCAAGACCCCTGCCTCGTCTCAGCTCCTCTGCACTGAGACCTGCTTGGCCTCTACTGCTCGATCCCGCCACTGCTCGAGCGACCCGACACCGCCACCTGTGCGCATGATTTTCTCCAACTTGCCTCTAAATTCCTCGACCGAACGCCTCTTCCCCTATGTCATAATCATCGCCTGAACGCACTGAACGCTCCTCATCTGCCAAATTCCCGACACACTGAACGCTCCTCATCTGCAGCTCCCACTCGTGACTCTCCAGCTCGCCCTCTCGTGCTAGATCAGAAAGCCTCGTCTACATCGCTTCCCGGTGGCACCCCCTCGGCTCTCCTCCTCCAACTACTATGTTGCACTAAAGTAAAAAATGTGATGTTTTTTTTTTATTTCATTTATTTTATTTATCGTTTCAACAAAATAAAATTGAATATTATTGTTGCACAAGTCTCTAAACTCCAACCTAGTGTTTGCAAGCTCTCGATTGACAATGCTCTCTTTAGCAAGCAGTATTACACATATATTTTAAGATCTCAGCATTCTTATGGTTAGTTTTAAATTTCATGCATGCTACTCAACACTTCTATGTTTACACATTTACATATGAAGTAATTTGCCTTGTGAGATTTGATTCTAAGCAATCGTTAAAGTGGTTGCCTAACTTTGCACCCAAATGATGTTGTATCTAATGACATGCTGAATCTATTGGAGGATATATGGGTCCACAAGACGGAATACATGAGGATTTGGTAGATATCTCCCCCAGGTAATCTACCAGACAATTGTAGGGGTGAGTTTAATAAATAGGGATTTCTCTCTTTGATGATGATATGTTGAATTCTTTGCAAATCCTTGGTTTTAAATTGCATATTTCTTGTTATGAACCTCAATTTACACTTAACACCTAAACTTTATTTTATTTTTTTACATTGATACTACTCAATAAATCACTATTTTTGAAGCGTTTCGGGGGCTTTTAAATTGCCATTTTTGCTCGAAGTAGTTTCCTCTACTATTTGGAGGCTGTTGGAGGTTTAAAAGTGTTGTAGAAGTGTTTTAGGAGAGCTGTAGCTGCTGTTTGGCTCCAAAAGCTGCTGTTTGGGTTCAAAAGCTGTTGTTATGTGTTGAATAAGTGTTGTGAGAGCTGTGGAAAACTGCTGTAGATGCTGTCTAGCTTTTGGCAGTGCTAAAAAGTGCTGCTGTCCGTGGCTGTTAAGTGCAGAAATCTGTTGTAGAAAGCTGTTATTGGCTGTTGAAACTGCTGTTAAGAGCTTAGAAAGTGTTATTTAGTGTAAGAAAGTGATGCATAGTGCTTAGGAAGTCATAAGATTGTTTTTTGAAAGCTTAGGAAGTCATAAGATTGCTATTTGGAAGCTTAGGAAGCCATGAGATTGTTGTTTGGAAGCTTAGGGAGCCATAGGAAAGCTGTAGGATGATGTTGGAAGGTTAGAAAGTATTGTTTGATGCTTGGGAACCCTGTAAGAAGGGTAGAATTGCTGTCTAGAGTTTGGGTGAGCTGTTGGAAGCTATAGAAGACCTAGAAAGTGTTGTCTAGTGTTTGGGTGGGCTGTTGGAAGCTGTAAGAGGCTTAGAAGCTGCTGTCCGGAGTTCCTAGCTGCTGCCCGGAGTCGTAGGAAGCCTTAGGACTGCTGCTCGGAGTGTCTGGCCACTGCCCCAAGCCGTAGAAAGCCTTAGGATTATTGTTCAAAGTTCCTTACCGCTGCCCGGAGCCATAGAAAGCCTTAGGACTGTTGTTCGGAGTGTCTAGCCGCTGTCCCAAGCTGTAGGAAGCCTTAGGATTGTTGTTCGAAGTTCCTTGCCGCTGCACGGAGTCGTAGGAGGTCGTGGAATCACCGCATAGGCTTGCTAGTTGCTGCCCCGAGTCGTTGGAGGGCTTAAAATCGCGATTTAGGCCCGGTTCACTTGCATTTTCTCCCCCTCTTGGCTTTTGCTAGTTTTGGAAGTGAGCCGGCCTCTTCTGTTTTTTTTCCGTATTTTTTTTATTTTCTTATTTTATTATTGTTTAGAACATTTATGTCAAAAAACGGGGAATTTCTGATTTAATTGGGAAACATTTAAGAGATATTTGAGGTATAGTTAGAAAACATTTAAGTGAGTTTATAACACCTTAAATCACTCCAGACACGAGTTACAGTGTAGACTTCTTAGGATTTAGGGTGCACACCTTAGGTGAGAACACGTTGAACTAACCCACAGTGTAAGCTTCCTAGATCTTAGGAGCACACCTTAGGCGAGGACCTGTCGACCTAACTCACAGTGTAAGCTTCCCAGATTTTAGGAACACACCTTAAGTGAGAACCCATCAACCTAACCCATAGTGTAGGTCCCATGGATTTTAGGTGCACACCTTAGGCGAGAGCCCATCTACCTAACCTACAGTGTAGGCTTCCTAGACCTTAGGAGCACTCCTTAGGTGAGAGCCTATTTACCTAATCCTCAAATGCACAGTGAAACTAGGTACCTGACCCTAATTCACAAATTGATTGAGACACTAAACACGAGGACGCACCGAAACGTGGTCCACCCTTCCTTAACTAAATCAAACAATGAAATTCCCCAAAATGACTTAACCGATAATGAAACCCATTACACCGGGATTTGAGTGGGATTTGAGTTTGAACATTACACTCAAATCCTCCTGGCAATTGGGATATTTTTTTAATGCCACATATGGATCATCAGACATGTGTAAGTCTGAGGTCTAGGTGGCGAGGGCAATGATAATAATGTTAATGTGTGTGAAACGAGGGATACGATGTAGGAATCTTTAAGAATATAATCTCTTACCTCAAAGACCTTTGATAAATACTAGGAAAGGATCGATGATGCTATTCACCAACTCTTGGTCAGATCGTTTCCCCCGATGATCTTAGCTCGTCGAGTAATCTCTACGACGATTAGAGTGATAGCACTTGACTTCTATTATTTTACAAAGTACTTAATAAAACAAAAAAATCTCTTTTGCTTGTTAACAAAATTTCTGCATAAAAAACTTAAACAAAAACTTTTGCATGAAAATCAAAGAGTTCTTCTTATAGAACCTATAAGGTTCCATGATTAGTCACTTGGATTGAGGTTAAGGACTGCCTTCCGTAGATCGTCGGGTTGGTAACCCTTGTCCAAGGTCGGGTAGCACACAGCTTAGCTCTGAGCCCCCACCTTTATTGACGTCTCATACTTAGTTCCGGTTTTCCATACGTGACTACAAGTTTTACTTGTGATTTCTACGACTCATTTTTTTGACTTTCGTGCTGAGTTCTCCCGTTTTAATTAATTTTACTGCAAGTTTATTTAAATTTTCTGAGAATCATATTATGCTTGCAAAGACAAATCAGCCGGCAGTAGCAGATGCCCAAGTACGCTTTTACAGTTTATTTACTGCAATTTACTTTTCAAGTACCTTTTATATACTTGCAATCTGTCTATTATGCATGTAAAACCAGAACTGAAACTAAAACCAAAATAAAAAGAACAAAAAAAAAATCAAACTTTGACACCAAAACATTGGAATACATTTGACAAAATCATCTGAACCATAGAATTAGGGTGCTACTTCAGCAGGAAGCTTGGAGCTGATCCATGGGCAACACAGCGAGAAGCTTGGATCGAGCAGCAAGAGGATCTTCTTCAGCAAAACTCTCTCTTAGTTTGAATTAAAGCCTATAGGACTTCGAGGTAGCTCGCCCCGCGCGATGTAAATCCCTATACCCTCTTTGGGCTTATGTGCAACCGTGTTGCACAGTATAAGTCCAAACTCACTTTAGGTTTCGAGGTTGTCGTACGGTACAACGTAAACCCTCATATCTCTGTGGGCTATATGCATAATTGAGTATTATGCAAGTGTAAGTCTCAAATAATAAAATGACATGATTAAACACTTAATTAACATCGTCTCCAAAACGCAGCCACACAGTAGGATAGTTGAGAAGTCATTGGGGGCTTACCTCAGACTGTGACGCCCCCTACCTTTTCCTTCCTTTGGACTCCTGAAAATAAGTGTTCCATATTGATCCATTCCCACTTGATTTTCTCTATCCTGCCGTGAAAACCTAAGCCTTGAAATTCTTGAAGATTAGTACCTCCGATCATTATCGAGAGTTTTTCCAAGTGACTTCGATCATTCGGGATATAATTAACTATAGGGGCTTGCCCTTGTAGAGAACTTGAAACCCAGGTAAAATAAACCCTACCTAGTATTTCTATTAGGGTAGGAGGACTTGTTGGTTACACATAAAAGTTCGGAGACCAAACGGATGTCACGAGCGCCTTAATTCGTATGATTGGGTGCACCGTCGCAGGATACATTAGTCCTTCGAGAAGGTGTATTATTTGTGGCATCGGGCACAATTATGCAAACTACTGGACAAATGAGATCCATGCGGTCTCATTTTTCAAAATAAAAACACTACTTTCAAAACTACTGTTAAAAAAAATCATATACCTTTTATATATAACTAAATCATTAATTTTATATCTTTCGAAAATGCAGCCGACAGACATGTTGTAGTCTATTATTATAATAAATTGCCATAATATTTAGGCATCCAACCAAATTTAGCTAACCACTCAAATTGCTACAAATCGGCTGTCTTAGTGGTCAGTGAAGCAACGACATACGAAAATACAACTTTAAAAAAGTATTTAAATTAAAATGTGAATGTAAGGGTGAGTGCCAGTAATTGTTAGATGTCTAAATGATGTAAAATAAAACGAGTTATGAAACCTTACAAAACAAATACAAACCGCAAATTTTTAAGTCTAGCTAATTCAAAATAAATAAATATAATTTAGAGTTCTTAAATTTTGATTAATATCAGAGAAAGACTAAAAATATTTTGTGAAGCTCACTTTGTAGTTGAATTTGTATGCCACTTGATAATTTTTTAAGGATAATTTATGGTAAATTGCTAGATTAATTTTGTGAAGCCAGCTTATAAGAGGAATGTCAAAAAATTCATTAAAATTACTAATAAACAAAAGCAAGCCTAAGAAATAAAATGAAAATGCATTCTATAACAGAAAAAATAAAAAAAAGAAAAGGTATTACTTAAATGACAATCCAGAAAAGCTTTCTTATGCAAATATCTTTCTAAAATTTTTTTCTTTATTCACTATGCTCTAATTCTAAAACTGGGTGAGAGGAAGGGGTTAAGCTTACCTTGGACTATTATTTTTTAATTTTTATTTGGAAATTAAGTCATAAAAGAATTTAATCTAGCCATCAAACTTTAGAGGGATGTTAGACTTTATCAAAGAGGTTTAGGCTTTGAAAAAAAAAAAAATTAAAAACTTCTTTAAATGGTATAAAAATAATTATACGTTGAATATAAAGTTTTTCACAAACTTTCAAGAGATCTAGAGTGAGCCACATTAGGTATAATTTTCCTAGCCTTCGGTAAGAAATCTAAGAGAGATCATGCCTAGGGTATTATGGAAAGAAATTAGTGAGATTAGTTTGGAGATCTAAAGAGGTGTTAGAAAAAGATTTTTACATTAAAAGAATATTAAAATTGCAAAAATAAAAGAAACCTATCACTCACCAAAATAATATGATCATGAAAAATCACTAAATTTTCACTTAGATTGGCAGGCAACCAAGCCATTAATCATGGAACAAGTTCCCTTTTTTCAAACAATCAATAATGTTTTTTACTCAAGAAATTACCAAATAAATAGATCCAAAACTAATATGTTGAGATAATTGCTAATCATGCTAGTAATTATCACATAGATGATTTACATTAGTTTTCACATAATTTAAAATTTTAAAACTTATTGAAACTTAAATTTTCAAGTCACCCCCATAAGTCCACAACAGCAACTATAAACATAATCATACATAAAAATTATAAAACAAATAGCATAAATAAATAATCCTAAATAGAAGTACTTATCAACTTCCTTATGATTGACCTAATTATCATCATGCTTTAACTTCTTATTAACTGGTCCAACTGATTCCCATGTTGCATCAGAAATCTTATGATTGTGTTGTATTGATGGAACCAAACATTCATACTAACACAAAGTGGAAGAAGAGAAATCCATATTGAGGCACCAACACTGGTTTCTATCTCTTTCATTGCATATTTTATACAAAGGGAAGATGTTTGCAACCAAACTACACGTTAGAAAGGATAAAAAAGATTTGAATTACATTTAACATTTAAGAACGAGCAATTTTTTCATTATAGTGAGTAGTTTTGACCTGGGAGGAGGAGATGGCCATGAGCCACTTCATTGAGATCAATGAGTCAGTTCTCTGAATTGTGGGGTGACTTCTGAAATAGAACAGATCCCTTGACCAATTGATCATGCTTCCTTGGAATGTGAGCCAGTTTCTAGCACATTTGACTTGGCTTCTGTAATGGCAAAGAGAGGTTTTGACGAGTTTGCCATTCTAATCATCCCCTTAGTTTGGTTTGGACCATAAAGTTTGTGGTATCATGTGATAAGGTGATTGTCTCAATGATGAATTAGAAGGCCACTTTGCATGCATATTTTTATTTAATAATAAAATAATAAAAAGTCCTAGAATTAGCAAAAGAAAAGTATGATAAATGAAAAAATTAACATGTAATACAATAGAATGAATAGATGCAGTAAATGACACCAATAAAACAATAATTACGAAGATAATTATCATGCACATAAGGGTCTTTTAAAGAGACTTATAATTGGCCTTTGATAAGTTGCACATTTTCCCTCTCCCCATCTATACGGGTTATAGAAATAGCCCAACAACCCTCAATTCTACATAAAATGTCTAATTTCTTGTCCCAAAATAACTCCTCCAGGATCAATGAGCCTTCCATAGCCAATTTCGGATCATATTTGTGTATCAAAGATCTAGTTTAAATAATTCAAAAACTCTCTTATGGTTAAAAACCAAGGATTGGGAATCTATTGGTGATTGTATGGAGATTGAGAAATATGATTATGAGAGATTAAAAAAAAAGAGGGTATCTTCAATAAAACATAATATATGGCCAGTCAAATGACCATAATGATTGTTGTAATTAGTTCAAGCTTCGAAAAATATATTTTATGATTTATAACAATCCTGATAGAAAAAAATTGCATTTACTCATTAATGTTATCCACATTCCTTAATGTGGTTATAAACACAAAATCTAAAAGCTATGGTCTATCAACTTTAACAAGATCAATGTCGAAAATTTTGTTAAAAATTCAATTTAACCCAATCAATCACAAAATTATTTTTGGAGATGGAATTTGAAACAATTAAAACGTGCAATATGAAACATTGAGGCAGGCAACTGCTTTTGTTAAATATAAAAATTCATATTAACGAAATATAAATCAAGTATTCCTCAATCTCTACATATATTCTTGAAGTTCTTTCCAAATGTTAAAGTCTATGAAGGTAATACAAAAGCTATTACACTGAGGGCTCATCTGAGGTGATTTTCACTCTCTATAAAAATAATTATGGATCTTTATTTAGAACAAACACATTTCTAAATAGTAATTAAGAGTATTGTTTACTTTAATCATTCCTAAAAAATTGGATGACGATTTATTTAAAACTACACTCTCTAGCAGATACAAATTCTTACAACAGAAATTTAAAAAAAAACAACAAAAAAATGTAACTAAATAAAAGGATGCTGTCTATCTATAAACAAAAATTGCGAAAAAAACTATCCCAAATAGACCATTATAAAAAACAAGTAACTTTTCATTGAAGAAAATCCAAGCCTACAATTGTTAAAGAAATATGAAAAAAGAATTAGCCGAAACATTTAGACAACAAAATACCCTATTGTTACTACGAGAAGCCCAAAATTAAGCTCAAGGATTACTCAAATTTACATATAAAGAATAGGCCAAAAAGAAAGAACAAGAAACAATCAGCACCACTACATGTGGAAGAAATTGAAATAAAATGATCGAAAAAGGTAGATCTTATACCATCCTTGTGAGAAAGCTAGGAAGAAATTGTTCACCACGAGTAACAACTGACATCCAGCCTTATTGATGCTATTTTGAATTAGGGCAAGTAAATAAATTTTACCTTTAGAATTTGGTTAAAAACTAGGTTTGATTCATTATCCAACATCGAAAATCTAATTTATTAAATTGGATCTGAAAGAGTCATATTTATAAGGGCATTGGGGGCAACGAGCTCTTAGATTTTGTTTTTCTGGAGATTTTGTTGGCAAAGTAGCTAGTGAAGCTCTATCACTAGGTGTATGCCATAAAATATTTATTCCACAATTGGGGAATTCAAAATAAAATTAGAAAAAAAGTATAAAATTGGTCAATCCATTGTGCAACATTCAAGGGAAATGAAGAAAACTATTAGATTAAAAGATCTCAACAAGGATCAAAAGCTCCTTGATAAATAGCACAAGAAGCATCATCGAACCACAATAATTGTACAAGAAGTGACTCTCCTAGCCTACTAGTAGCCGATGATTGCGAGTAAAAAAATAAAAAAAAAAGAAAAACCCAATGAACAAAAAAGAAGAAAATTGCTCATTTACAAGAGTAAATGGCCTAAACTTGAAGGGGTGTCGAGATCAAAGAGCCTCAGATTGCAGTTGAAATTTGAATATGAAAGAAAGCAAAAATGAGAAATAAAAAAGACAATAAGTCAGGTGGACAGAATTAACAGAACTAACCTTTATTTTCTCCACAAAAAATTTCCTCATTATTCTAAATTGGCAGACCACATTTAAGAACACGTACAAAAAGTTAGCTATTCTCAAGAGTGTCTATACAAACTTTGAATATACAAAAAATTACAATCAAGGTATTACTCAGTTTTACTTGTGATTTCTACGACTCATTTTTTTTACTTTCGTGCTGAGTTCTCCCGTTTTAATTAATTTTACTGCAAGTTTATTTAAATTTTCTGAGAATCATACTATGCTTGCAATACAAATCACTACAGTGATAGACGCCTGCGTACGCTTTTACAGTTTATTTACTGCAATTTACTTTTCAAGTACCTTTTATATACCTGCAATTTGTATATTCTGCATGCAAAACCAGAATTGAAACTGAAACCATAACAAAAAAAAACAAAACAAAACCAAACTTTGACACCAAAACATTGGAACACATTTGACAAAATCATCTGAACCATAGAATTAGGCCTGCTACTTCAGCAGGAAGCTTGGAGCTGACTCCATGGGCAACACAGCGAGAAGTTTGGATCGAGCACCAAGGGGATCTTCTTCGAGAAAACTTCTCTTGGTTCGAATTACAACCTATAGAACTCGGCGTAACTCGCCCCGCGCGACGTAAATCTCTCACACCCTCTTTCAGGCTAACCGTAGCAGTGTTCACAACGCAAGTCCTAACTCACTTTAGGTTCCGAGGTTGTCGTACGGTACGACGTGAACCCTCCTATCTCTGCGGGCTATATGCATAATTGGGTATTATGCATTTGTAAGTCCCAAATAATAAAATGACATGATTAAACACTTAATTAACATCGTCTCCAAAACGCAGCCACACAGTAGAATAGTTGGGAAGTCATTGGGGCTTACCTCAGATCTGTGACGTCCCCTACCTTTTCCTTCCTTTAGACTCCTGAAAATAAGTGTTCCATATTGATCCATTCCTTCTCTGTCCTGCCGTGAAAACCTAAACCTTGAAATTCTTGAAGATTAATACCTCCGATCATTATCGAGAGTTTTCCAAGTAACTTCAATCATTATGGATATAATTAACTATAGGGCTTGCCTTTGTAGGGAACTTGAAACCCAGGTAAAATAAACCCAACCTAGTATTTCTATTAGGTAGGGGAACTTGTCTGTTACACATAAAAGTTCGCAGACCAAACGGATGTCACGAGTCCCTTAGTTCGTATGATTGGGCGTACCGTCGCAGGATACATTAGTCCTTCGAGAAGGTGTATCATTTGTGGCATCAGACACGAATATGCAAACTACTGGACAAATGAGATCCATGTGGTCTCATTTTTCAAAATAAAAACACTACTTTCAAAACTACTTTTAAAAAAAATCATATACCTTTTATATATACCTAAAATCATTAATTTTACATCTTTCGAAAATGCAGCCGACAGCCATGTTGTAGTCTATTATTATAATAAATTACATAATATTTAGGCATCAACCAATTTTAGCTAACCACTCAAATTGCTACAAATCAGCTGATCTTAGTGGTCAGTGAAGCAACGATCTATGAAAATACAACTTAAAAAAGTATTTAAATTAAAATGTGAATGTAAGGATGAGTGCCAGTAATTGTGAGATGCCTAAATGATGTAAAATAAAACGAGTTATGAAACCTTACAAAACAAATACAAACTGCAAATTTTTAAATCTAGCTAATTCAAAATAAATAAATATAATTTAGAGTTCTTAAATTTTGATTAAATATCAGAGAAAGACTAAAAATATTTTGTGAAACTCACTTTGTAGTTGAATTTGTATGCCACTTACTAATTTTTTAAGGATAATTTATGGTCAATTGCTAGATTAATTTTGTGAAGCCAGCTTATAAGAGGAAAGTCAAAAAATTCATTAAAATTACTAATAAACAAAGCAAGCCTAAGAAATAAAATGAAAATGCATTCTATAACAGAAAAAATAAAAATAAGAAAAGATATTATTTAAATGACAATCCAGAAAAGCTTTCTTATGCAAATATCTTTCTAAATTTTTCTTCTTTATTCACTATGCTCTAATTCTAAACCTGGGTGACAGGAAGGAGTTAGGCTTACCTTGGACTATTATTTTTTAATTTTTATTTGGAAATTAAGTCATAAAAGAATTTAATCTAGCCATCAAACTTTAGAGGGATGTTAGACTTTAGCAAAGAGGTTTGGGCTTTGAAAAAAAAAAAATTAAAAAAACTTCTTTCAATGGTATAAAAATAATTATACGTTGAATATAAAGTTAGTGAGATAGTTTGGAGATATAAAGAGGTATTAGAAAAAGATTTTTACAGCAAAAGAATATTAAAATTGCAAAAATAAAAGAAATCTATCACTCACCGAAATAACATGATCATGAAAAATCACCAAATTTTCACTTAGATTGGCCGGCAACCAAGCCATTAATCATGGAAGAATTTCCCTTTTTTTCAAACAATCAATAATGTTTTTTATTCAAGAAATTACCAAATAAATAGATCCAAAACTAATATGATGATAGAATTGCTAACCATGCAAGTAATTATCACATAGATTATTTACATTAGTTTTCACATAATTTAAAAATTTAGAACTCATTGAAACTTAAATTTTCAAGTCTCCCCCATAAGTCCACAACAGCAACTATAAACAGAATCATACATAAAAATTATAAAATAAATAGCATAAATAAATAATCCTAAATAGAAGTACTTATCAACTTCCTTATGATTGACCTAATTATCATCATGCTTTAACTTCTTATTAATTGGTCCAACTGATTCCCATGTTGCATCAGAAATCTTATGATTGTGTTGTATTGATGGAACCAAACATTCATACTAACAGGGTGGAAGAAGAGAAATCCATATTGAGGCACCAACACTGGTTTCTATTTCTTTCATTGCATATTTTATACAAAGGGAAGATGTTTGCAACCAAACTACACGTTAGAAAGGATAAAAAAGATTTGAATTACATTTAACATTTAAGAACGAGCAATTTTTTCATTATAGTGAGTAGTTTTGACCTGGGAGGAGGAGATGGCCATGAGCCACTTCATTGAGATCAATGAGTCAGTTCTCTGAATTGTGGGGTGACTTCTGAAATAGAACAGATCCCTTGACCAATTGATCATGCTTCCTTGGAATGTGAGCCAGTTTCTAGCACATTTGACTTGGCTTCTGTAATGGCAAAGAGAGGTTTTGACGAGTTTGCCATTCTAATCATCCCCTTAGTTTGGTTTGGACCATAAAGTTTGTGGTATCATGTGATAATGTGATTCTCAATGATGAATTAGAAGGTCACTTTGCATGCATACTTTTATTTAATAATAAAATAATACAAAGTCCTAGAATTAGCAAAAGAAAAGTATGATAAATGAAAAAATTAACATGTAATACAATAGAATGAATAGATGCAGTAAATGACACCAATAAAACAATAATTACGAAGATAATTATCATGCACATAAGGGTCTTTTAAAGAGACTTATAATTGGCCTTTGATAAGTTGCACATTTTCCCTCTCCCCATCTATACGGGTTATAGAAATAGCCCAATAACCCTCAATTCTACATAAAATGTCTAATTTCTTGTCCCAAAATAACTCCTCCAGGTTCAATGAGCCTTCCATAGCCAATTTCGGATCATATTTGTGTATCAAAGATCTAGTTTAAATAATTCAAAAACTCTCTTATGGTTAAAAACCAAGGATTGGGAATCTATTGGTGATTGTATGGAGATTGAGAAATATGATTATGAGAGATTAAAAAAAAAGAGGGTATCTTCAATAAAACATAATATATGGCCAGTCAAATGACCATAATGATTGTTGTAATTAGTTCAAGCTTTGAAAAATATATTTTATGATTTATAACAATCCTGATAGAAAAAAATTGCATTTACTCATTAATGTTATCCACATTCTTTAATGTGGTTAAACACAAAATCTAAAAGCTATGGTCTATCAACTTTAACAAGATCAATGTCGAAAATTTTGTTAAAAATTCAATCTAACCCAATCAATCACAAAATTATTTTTGGAGATGGAATTTGAAACAAGGTAACAATTAAAACGTGCAATATGAAACATTGAGGCAGGCAACTGCTTTTGTTAAATATAAAAATTCATATTAACGAAATATAAATCAAGTATTCCTCAATCTCTACATATATTATTGAAGTTCTTTACAAATGTTAAAGTCTATGAAGGTAATACAAAAGCTATTACACTGAGGGCTCATCTGAGGTGATTTTCACTCTCTACAAAAATAATTATGGATCTTTATTTAGAACAAACACATTTCTAAATAGTAATTAAGAGTATTATTTACTTTAATCATTCCTAAAAAATTGGACGACGATTTATTTAAAACTACACTCTCTAAGAGATACAATTTCTTAAAGCAGAAAATTCTAAAAAAACAACAAAAAAAATGTAACCAAATAAAAGGATGTTATCTATCTATAAAAAAAAAAAGTGAAAAAAACTATCCCAAATAGACCATTATAAAAAACAAGTAACTTTCCATTGAAGAAAATCCAAGCCTACAATTGTTAAAAGAAATATGAAAAAAGAATTAGCCAAAACATTTAGACAACAAAATACCCTATTGTTACTACGAAAAGCCCAAAATTAAGCTCAAGGATTACTCAAATTTACATATAAAGAATAGGCCAAAAAGGAAGAACAAGAAACAATCAGCACCACTACATGAGGAAGAAATTGAAATAGAATGATCGAAAAAGGTAGATCTTATACCATCCTTGTGAGAAAGCTAGGAAGAAATTTTTCACCACGAGTAACAACTGACATCCAGCCTTATTGATGCTATTTTGAATTAGGGCAAGTAAATAAATTTTACCTTTAGAATATGGTTAAAAACTAGGTTTGATTCATTATCAAGCATCGAAAATCTAATTTATTAAATTGGATCTGAAAGAGTCATATTTATAAGGGCATGGGGGCAACGAGCTCTTAGATTTTGTTTTTCTGGAGATTTTGTTGGTAAAGTAGCTAGTGAAACTCTATCACTAGGTGTATGCCATAAAATATTTATTCCACAATTGGGGAATTCAAAATAAAATTAGAAAAAAAGTATAAAATTGGTCAATCCATTGTCCAACATTCAAGGGAAATGAAGAAAACTATTAGATTAAAGGATCTCAACAAGGATCAAAAGCTCCTTGATAAATAGCACAAGAAGCATCATCCTAGCTGTTGAACCACAATAAATGTACAAGAAATGACTCTCCTAGCCTACTAGTAGCTGATGATTGCGAGTAAAGAAATAAAGAAAAAGAAAAACCCAATGAACAAAAAAGAAGAAAATTGCTCATTTACAAGAGTAAATGGCCTAAACTTGAAGGGGTGTCGAGATCAAAGAGGCTCAGATTGCAGTTGAAATTTGAATATGAAAGAAAGCAAAAATGAGAAATAAAAAAGACAAGTCAGGTGGACAGAATTAACAGAACTAACCTTTATTTTCTCCACAAAAAATTTCCTCCTTATTCTAAATTGGCAGACCACATTTAAGAACACACGTACAAAAAGTTAGCCATTCTCAAGAGTGTCTATACAAACTTTGAATATACAGAAAATTACAATCAAGGTATTACTCAGTTTTGTAGATAAACATGAACTAGTTCCTATCTATATTGAAATAGAAGCCAAGTAGACAAGTAAATTCAAGTTGAAATATAAAATAACTTTCCTTTGCAAACTCATCTCTCTCTCTCTTTCTCTAGTATTCAGACTAGTTAGGGTTACTCAAACCTCTTATTCTAGCAAGTTATCCAAGGCAAGGCTACTCAATTGCATTAGTTTCAAAAACAAAGCTACTGGCTTTTCTCCTCCCTTTCCACTTTCCTTTTCTCTGCCACTTGGGCGGGTTGGGAAAACACCCACCCAACAAGCATAAATTATTTCATAAAAGAATCAAGTCCTATCCTTGTTAATTTTTATTGATTCCAATATCATTCACACCAGAGCCTACATGAATTTTAGTATAAACATTTCTCGCCATTCTTAACTAACACAAAGGATTTTAACAATTTTCTAGAATTTAAATTTAAATTTCATGTTAGAATCTAATTAGATGGTACTTCTGATATACTCTTTCTAGTTCATCCATCCAACTTTATATCGAAATGTGATGTTGTCCCCTTTAAATAATGGATTCAAGATATTCAAGATTATCACATCTAAGTAATACTAAATTTCCCAATATTACAGATTAATAATAATCAATTTTACATCTAATAAAGCTTAGAATACAGAAACTTTGCTCTACTAATCTCAAGCCCTATCACTTCAAAAACTTTGCCTATAATCAAACATTTTAACCAGTCAAACTTTAAATATAACCACTTTTTTCATTACAACCACCTTCTTAAATTCATTCATGAAAGTTTTGGGTGAGGGTTTTGCTTGGTTAAAAGTTCTATTTAAAATTTGGACAGTTAAAATGTTATATTCAATATTTTTGACGAGGGTCACATAAAAACCTCTATAAAAACAACAATGGTGGCATCATTTATGTAATATAAGAGATTTGGGTGATATAAATGTAAAAAGTAAAATTTAGGCGTTAAGCATGTAAATACATAGGATAAATTATCAGACTTCTAAACTTTATATTCCACTCAAAATCAAATATTATCACCTCTAGCTCTTATAAGCAAGTTTTCAGATTTCTAAACTTCTTAGTTCCCTCAATATGAAATATTTAGGATCAGTGGGGGGCCAACTGAATCACACAACAAATCTTATGCAATTCTACACTTTTCAAATTTTATCGCAGCTACAGAAGACGAAAAAAAGCCTGCTTCTGTAAACCAGAATAACATACAGGAAAGTAAAATAATTTCAAACAATCAGATGAAGATGTACCATTCACGACAACATTGCGTAAAATATATATTACCATTCACAACAGCTTCGCATACAAAAAACAATCAATTTAAATTTACATCTTTAAGGGGTTGTTGCATGATGTATTTTGAAAAATGCATGGTACAATAAATATAATATATGGTGATTGCTTAAGAATTGTTTCGCTGCTCGTAAAATAAAAGCAGCAAAAATATTTAACCAGTTTGGATGTGTGCAACGTTCATATTTAGGTATATCACTCAAATAAAATTGTAAGATGGCCCCCTAACTCTTTATATTAATATAAAGCTTCTAACTTCATGAGTATCAACCAAGTTTTTTCTTTGCAAACTAAAAAATAATAAGGGTCTAATATTCATATTTGTCAATCATCAGGATCATTAAACAATAACTAATTAGTATTGTCAAAGAATATTTAGTAAAATAGCATCATAAAAATATATCAAGAGAGGTAGCAACCACAATCCACAGAAATAGGAATCCAAATGGAGCACAATAGCTTCATGATTCAAAAACACATATAAGAACATGATTTCATATAAAGGTAAGAAATTATAGCTCATTCAAAATAAAAAAATATGAATAGCACAAAATGCTAGTTTCAATAACTAATGAAATTTGCATAGTAAGCTAGTGGTGTAATTTTCATAATTAATCATATGAAGTTTTTTATTGAATGTTTATCAAAATAATGCTCGAGAATAAAATTAGATTTTAGTTTTAATAATATTATACTTCATGTACAAAGTTATTCAATAATATCAAACACGTTTCTACAAATTATGTTATAGTCATTGAATTTGGTCAAATAGAATAGAGTATATGTGAGGAATAAATGTGTTTGTGAACATAGCAGCAATCAGACCAAGCCCGTAGATGGTGGTTCCTTGCTCCTAGTCTGACACCAATCACACAATTCTCAAAGATAACTATTATACTTCATGCACAAAGTTATTCCATAATATCAAACACATTTCTACAAATTATGTTATAGTCATCGAATTTGATCAAACATTATTGCATGAGTTGATAATGACGATGAGCTGTGAGGAGAGGATTAGGACACCTAGATGATGTGTAGCAAGGAGAGAACTTGGCGATCTCACAACAAAGGTGACAAGCAAAACACTGCTCAGTGCCAGTGAATTAGTTTACAGAACAAAGAACATAAACTAACAGAAAAGAAACTGTCCAATTTGAGTGAGTTTATTTTGCATGGAAAATGCACATTTTAAGGTATTACAAATACATTAGTAATTTACCTTGCATTTTTTTACTTGATACCAAATAAAACAATGCGTCAGAACTCTTGCATTTCTTTTACTACTTTATACTCAATATTTTCAGCCAAAGACTTCCTAAGCCCTAAAGAGAAGTAGTCTCAAACACCTATCCTAAGCCATATCAAAGAATAAACTACAAGTGCATGCTACTCCAACAAAAGATAATATTTTTCTCGTTGAGAAGCATGAAGGTGTTTATGCTATCTTAAGTTTAATGGTTTGTTTGCCAAGATTAAATTTTTGGGTACTTAAAAATGGAAGCATTTCCTCAGAAATGCTTACCTTCAACAATCGTTTACATAAATCCAAATGTAAGAAATTGACCACTCAATGAATTCAATTAAATCCACTAGTGAATACTAAACAACTAAGAGCTAGTTATATTCAAAACACAAACTTAAAACCTTCCATCAGCTTTAAGCTCCAATATATGCTTTAAAAGGACTAGTAAGGGACAGAAATCTAAAATTAGGTGGGGTGTGCAGGCACACCCTAAGCTAAACATGAATTCACCATCCTACAAAGAGCATACAGCATTCACAAAGTCCACTCTTCTAGATCACAAAAGTAGAGATTTATCAGGAACTTACAGAACCAACAGAACAAGTAGCCAAACTCTGACCTATTAGGCCCTAAGAGAAATCTTAAGCAGAATAAGAATTCACCTCATGCAAATTGGCCTCCTTTTGCAATTTTATTGTTCAGAACATCCATTGGCAAAGGAGACCATGCAATGCGGCTTTTTGACTCAGCCCTCCATCTCAATATTAACATAAGCCCAACAACCGACAACATGACAAATGCAGACCAACAAATAAGCGAACGGATAGCCGTGCTAAAGCCACCTCGTGAACTACTTCCAACGGAGTTAATAAGTTTCATAATTTCCAGTCCATTCAGCAACGCATCAACCCTCGAATGGCCAGCGAACCTGGACGGGCCAACGCTGACAATCAGAATGTCTGAGGTCCCCACATCAGCAACAAAGTCCACATAGTAAGGAGAAGCCAAAACTTGAAAAGTTGCAGAGGAGATATCAAAATTTTCATATGCAAGATGTCCGTTGATGAAAACATTAAAATATAGCTCATTAAGAGCCAAGCTAGCAATATCACAGAAGTGCATCCGAATGAGGTATTTATGTCCATGCTCCACAGGGAATTTCCATGACATTCTAGAATTTAGCTCAGAAGAATTGACAACATCTATAATCCTTGCAGTATTATACACGCTGTCAGGTGCTACTTCACGGCTGGCCCCATACCTCTGGTACATAATCCTGCCACTAAAAGATACAATTTTGGCAACAGAATCTGAATAAAAAAACTCAGTATCAGGAGCCCATGTCCTCCACAGGGTATCATTAAACGGTGTCACTTTCGGACCCCCAACGTTGATCCGAAACAGGGTTTCCATCGCCAGTTTCGATAACCCATCAAAACTCAAAACTTGGTCAGCTTGAACCAATCTTGCCCTATCTTCTACAAGGTCTGATGGAGCAGAGATGACTTCGATTGCGTTCACAAACGCAAAAGAGGACGAATCCACTGGCACAAAGAATATCACGAGCTTTTCCACGTCTACTCTCAAGATGAACTCCTTCATCGGAGAGTCGGAAGAAGCGGTAAAATTGCTGAGCAGAACGAAGCCAGAGGCCACGACATAGAAATGCGCAGAGGCAAGGTCGTGGCTGCGCGTGGAGAAGGGATAGAAATGAAGGCGGACGATATGCGTGCCCTTGTTGCTGATGTGGAACTCGTAAGCGGAAGGAGAGGTAAAAATCCTAGCTGATTTGTAAAGAGAAGCGTATGTGTTGGATTGGAGGGGTTTAGCATCTGCGGAAATAGATATTTCTGTATTATCGGAGATGAGGGAACTGGCATCGGGCAGGAAGACGCGGTGGTCATCGAGGGTGGTGGGGATGAGGGAGCCACATGAGATGAGGTGGTTGTCGGGAGGAGAGAAGAGAGCAGAAGCGTGGGAGAGGAGCGCGAGTAATTGGAAGACGAGTCCGAGGTGAAGATGTCTAGGGTTTCGACGATTGGCCATTAGTGTTGTGATTAGAAGTATTGGATGTTGAAGATGAATAAATGCGGGTGAGAAGAAGATGAAGGGAAACTGGAGAGAAGCAGCGATGGTGGGGAATACGCGTTACCTGTGCTTTGTGGGTACATAGGAAAGGGATTGGATGGCCCGCCAAGAGCATGAACTGTTCTGGCCCACTCACCATGTGGTTCGACTCTCTCAAAATTAGAGCTGCAAATGGATCTCTTTAGTTGTTGATAGGAGCTCGTTTAATTAACTATTTGAACAAGTTTAAAAACTTTTATAAATATTCGATCTTTAAAAGATTAAGAACATCTTCTTATTTGATTCATTTAAGTTATATCATTTAAGTTGACCAACAATATCATTAAACGCCCGCACATAAATTCATTAAGAAGCTCGATAAACAATTTAATTTACAGTTAATAAATTAGATCGTTTTAACACTTATGAATAAAATGGGTTAGCATTTAATTTAAGTTTATGAATAAGTTTAATTAAAACTTAATTTAATATTCATTTATATTAACTTAAATTAAAATTTAAAACTTAATTTAAGATTCATTTATATTAACTTAAATTAAATTTTAAATTGCAGTACAAAAAGTAAGATAAAAGTGTTACTTATTTAGTTCATGTATTTATGTATTTATATGTTTGTTTTAGTTATGCATTTAATAGCTCATTCATGTAAAAGCTCATTTACTTTCAATAAGGAACTCATTCATAAGCTCAATAAAGCCAATTTTATTACAAAATAAATAGTTCAACCAC